>NCKU01003993.1:0-13403 GCA_003675995.1 Dinothrombium tinctorium | reverse complement strand
TAAAAGCTCACTTAAGAACTAATGCACCACTTGATATATTTTTGCTAAATTTGTGTTCTTAACTTTTTTCGCGAACAAGTAATGATATAAAAAGAAAGATAAAAGAAAGTTTTTGAGAATATAAATTAAACTTTATATGAACAGCTAATTTGTCATAAGTAAAAATGTTTAAATGAATAAACTTAAGGTTTAGAAAATAATTTTTGTTTGGAAAATTATGTTCTGCATACTACATTGCTTATGCTCATGACGTTAACTTTTTGAATGGAAGCCAAAATTTCACTTTTTACACTAATGCATTTTTTTATTGGTTGAGAACTTGTTGTCGTCTCAACGATTTTGATCGAATACAAAGCGGTATTCGCTTCTTTGGTTATGTCTCGAACAACAAAACAATTAACGCTAATGAACAATTTCTATGTACTTTATGTAAGCTTTTATTTGATGCTTCTGGCTGCGATTATCACGTTCATTCGAACTTTGAAATGATTTTAAATTTATAGATTCTGTTTTCACAATTGTGAATTCTATTCGATCAAAATTTCCCGACAAAACAGCTCACAGGAAAGATTTTATTCTCTCAATTTGTTATTTATCCGTTTTTGCATTATTTCGGCGAGTTTTAACCCAGATATTGCAATAAAATCAAAATTAAGGAAAATAAATGTTTATAGCATGTTGAAAGATCTTGTTTTTTTAATCCATTTCAAGCTTTTCAGATCGTTTAAAAAAGCAGAGTTTTAATTATGGCAAACTATTGAATAAACAATTAAAGCATTATGTCGAAATGCAATATTTAATCAGTGATTTTACAGCTGAAAATGAACGAAAGTTTTCTCATTTACAACCTTTGAAATCAAAGACTTATGATATCTAATAGATTTTCTCGTTGAGCTTATAGAGCTCTCGTATTTTTCGTATCTATTGATAGAGAAGCTGCGAATCTTCGGCTAAAGGTTCTCTTTTGCATTGAGTGTAGTGCTTATTGGCTGTGCAATTGATTGAATATTACATTCGTGAAGGAAGAAGTAAAATGAAGTTTTTCAAAAAATGAACATTCAAGAACAGTATTCTGCTTTCAATATATAATTTCTCTGCTAATTATTATTTTTTCAGGTTATTGCTGATTCAAAATATTTTATTTCTTTAAATAAAGCAAAGCAAATAAAATTCGAATGGAAAAGTACAAATTCGATGAAAAAAAAGTTGAAAATAGAGAAAAGTTTAGAATATTAAGATTTCAATTTCAAAAATATTATAAATTTAAATTGTATTTATTTAAATTTTATAAAAGTTTTATTTTCACATTCTAAGAATATTATAAAATGATTTGATTTTTTGAATCATAAATCAATGAAACTGGTAAACAAAATGTTTTAGAAATTTATTCAAATCGACTTCTCATATGAATTAAATTTTCATAAGAGCAGAATTTAAATGTAAACATCAGAATATAAAATTTTATACTTCGCATATTTTGATTTCATTATTATTCTAATGCAATTTGAAGTCGATTACAGTTTCTTCAAAACGTGAAAATATATTCAAATGCTTTAAATCTCGAAAATAAACGTTTTCTGAAAAATTCAAATTTCGAATTTATGAAATATTTATGAAACTTGCGCGGAGAAAATTTGATTTTAGAAATTCATTTCGTGTTCTTGATATACGCACAATTCTCTTGCTGTTTTCTTTTATAGACAAAAATCATCTATTAGAGAAAGAGTCTTCAATAAAGCAACAAAATCTCTGAAAAGTTTTAATCTCTGAAATTCAAAAACTAAATTTTATGAAAGATGTTGAAAAACGTATTAAAGTTCATCAATTACCTCATTTGTGTTTCACTTTGCTCGTACCAGTTGATTGAAATCACTCTTGAGTATTTTAAGTACGAAACTGTATTGAGCGTTGATGTGCAAAAGAAATTTGACAATCATCCGTCTTTAACTGTTGCAGTTCCTCTCGCCTATTTGATAAAGCACAACTTTGAACCGATCATTGATGAAGTAGACCATCTGATCGATAATTTGTCGATTATTCCTAAAAAATTTTTAATAAATTCGAAAGTGCTGCAATCATTAATAGATGCAAGCAATACAAACATTTTATGTGGCAGCTCTCGAGATAAAAATTTGAGTTACGAATTGAGAATGTCACTAAAATTTTTGATTGTTACGCTTAAGTCTGGCAATGAGTGCAATTTTACAAAATTCGATTCGATGAGACTCGCCTTAACATTGAATTACAAGCTGAACACAACTCTCGAAGTATGTGCATTTATCCATTTCTCAAATTATTATGAAATTGCCGGTCAGAAATTATGCACAAATGGTTTGATTTATGCGCAAGTCAACATTGACCTAATCAAGTATCTCGAGTACCCGTACGAAACTGATTGTGCCCATTATGAAAAGTTGAATTACATCAATCGTTTCCACTGTCTTGATGAATGTCAACTAAGAATAAAAGACGCTTTGTGTCATTATCGCTCAGAAACGAATTCATCTCGACCAACAAATTTGCTGTCGATCGAAAGAAAATGGAATTTCGAGCAAAAATGTTTCAAAAATAACAAAGTCGAGCAAATTTGTAGCGCTAAATGCAAAAAGCGAGATTGCGTTGAATTCACATGCTCATTTGATATTCAATATTCGTGGATAACTAAAGTTGCATCAATTATTTTAACACCGACTTACACGGCAAATACTTTGTATTTATACGAAGAGAAAATATCTTTTATGAACTTCCTGATTGATTTCAGTTCTACAATTGCATTCTGGCTCGGTGTTACTTTTTACTTTTGCTTCAATAGTTTAATGAATTTCATCGAAAATAAATTTCAAGACAATAATAACATAATAAGAGCAAAGTTAAGGCGTAACATTTATCGAGAATTGTGTTTACAACTCGGTAATGCTTTTCAAAGTTTTTTTAATTATTTATCAATTTTTTTAGCTTTCTTAGGTTTTAAAAGGTACCCAAACATTTTTACGACCAGAAACATCTTCAAAATCTGTTTGATCGTTGTTTGCACAATGATTTCTATATTTCAATCTTTCGTTGTATTGGAAAAATATTGGCTCAATATCCCCTTGGTCGATATCAAAATAGAAGTCAATTCTGAATTTGATATACCAAACGTGATTATCGGATATGTTTACCCCGCTGGTCTTCTCAATAACTCAGAGGCGTGTAAAGTGATGAAAAACTATTGCGCTGATGGAGAAAAAATTACTGACGCGAGGTCAAATTTAAGTCATTGAAAGTTAAATCATGTTTATTTGTTTGTTTGCAGGTTTTTCATAAATAATCACTCGAAGTGGAGAGATTTCGTACTCAGTCAGGACAAAATTGTGAAAGGAATTTGCTATGAGACAAAGAAGAAACAATTTTGCTTCAATTCAAGCAGCTTTCATTTTTGGTTCGAAGACGCTTTCTTTTACATTGAAACAGATCACATTAAAATTTTAAAGAATAAATTAAAAATTGGCAAAGTGATAAGCTTTCGAATTGAGCTCTTCAAAAATGAGATAATCAACGAGTGGATTAGATTTTCGAAGCGAGATTTAATATTAAATTTCTTTCACACATTCGCTATCGAAGTGAAAAGCAGTAAAGACAGACTTGCGCACGTTTTGAAATTATTAGAAGGAAAAAGTCTCTCGTACGAATATGATAGTACAATCAGTATTCGCAAAACTGTATTTAGATTACTTCCGTCGCCTTATACAACGTGCGTTGATTACTCTAAAGTTAGTAGCTACATGAGCAAAACTGATTGTCTTCATCGATGCCAGAAGGGACGATTGTTTACAAATAAAAAAGATGAAATTCTCGCAAATAAACCAGATTTAGCTTGCGAAGCAAAGTGCTCTAAAGTTGATTGCCAATTCACACAATATCAGCTTGATATCAGAAGCGAACTTAGTGAGTTTAAAAACAAAATTTTTATTAGAATTAAACAATCGTTTCCAGCATTGAGTATTAATTATAATTACCGTCCTCAGTACAAGATTATAGATGTTCTTAATTATGTTTTCGGCCTGATTTCAGCCTGTTTTGGCATTTCTTTTCTGCCTGTAAATAAATATTTAAAGACATTGTTTAAATACAATATTGGATTGTTTAGTGGATTCGAAATTATCCGTTTCACCTCTAACGATCTAAGTAAATTCATTTGGAAAGCAATTAGACGAAGGTATGGAAAACAAATTCGAAGTAAGTTTGGGTTTGAGAAAATAAATATTTTTCTATTCTGTTGATAATTTAAATTGCAAACTGCATTCAAACGCACATTTACATTTCATTTTTTAGAAGGAAGATTTTGGAAATTCACTTATTACGTTTCTGTAATCCTGACAATTGCTACATTCATAGCGCATTTGGGTTATGTAATTCGACTTTTTTTCGAATATCAAACCACTGTTAACACTATGTTGTCTATAAAACCAACTGTGAACATGGAATGTGTGACATTGTTTAAAACCAAAGTTTCATATCAAAATTGGGTGAATTTTTTGAAAAATATTAAATTTAATAAATGCATTCTTTCAAATAATACAAACGAAATCGAGTGTAAGAGAGCATCGATTTCATTTAGCAACAAGTACATTTATATCACATTTTGTTCTGAAGATTTTACGTTTCACTCATTTACATTGCATTCAAAATCATTAAACGATTTCGGCATTGTACTTCATTCGAAAGAGATTTTGCCAAATTTTGCAAAATATGGTCTCATCATGTTTCAAAGAAATGAGTCTGATTATTTGTTTACATTCAGAACTATCGAAACCAAACTTATTTCTCAACCATTCTCTACTTGTGAGTTTGAAGATCACGACCAACTTAATTTATGCTTTAAAAAATGTAACCAACTTCACGGAAGAAAACAGCAACTGTTCTTATATTTAAAAAACAATTCAATCGTTGGAAATGTGAAAATTGTTAAAAAGCCAAGAAACGAATGCGAGAGAAAATGCCTTTTGAAAAAGTGTTTTTGGAGATTATACGAACTTGTTGAGAGTAAACGAATTGGTTTAGTTCAACATGAATCGTTGCGGGTTATTGGTAAGCAAGTGAAATTCTTGGAGTTGGAATTTGAACAATCGTTCTCACCCCTGTGCCTGATAATTTACATTGGAAATATTCTCGGATTTTATTTTGGACTAGCAATCGTCACTATTTTTCCATCACTGTTTTCTTCTTTTTACGCAACTAATGATCAAACGTCAATTTCTAACAGTGTGAAGCGTTATGTTCACAATACAATTGAATTTATGTCCCTATTTCGATTCTCTTTCACAACGATTTTGATGCCTATTCGTCTGAGAAATGAACGTTTTTCATTTGTGAAAAAAGTATTCGAACGGTTAAATTTAATTAAACGAAATACTTGAATAATATTTTTATCAGCGCAAAATAAATAATTTATGTTGAATAAACGATTCATTAACTCAAATTTTCGTTAATTTTAATTTTTAAAATTGAAAAAGAAAATTAAAATTGTTTCGCATCACAAAAAACTAATTAAAAACCAAAATTAATGCTAAATAATACGCAAAAGGCACCTAACTACGAACAACTCAATAACAGCACGAAAAAAAATTGATTTTAATTTATTTTCCTTGTAAGAATTTGAAATTATTTATAAATTTTACTCACATCATTTAAAAACTAAAAAATTCATTTACATTCACCATATATCAAATCATTCATGAACACTCAATCATGCGTCAATTTTGGTAAAAAGCTAAAATTTGCATTTTCAGCTTGAAATTCCAATTGTTAAACATGTCAACAAATAATATATTTCGAATTCATAAGTAAGTAAAGATTTAATAGACCACGCAAAATTATCACAAAAATTAATGATGATCATTATCTTCATTGTACCAAACAGAAAACAAGCTTGAAAACATTTTTATGCATAAAAAATAATAATTAAAAGCTTCATTTATTTCGCGTTGGACATGAACATTAAATTTCAGAGAGATTTATAAACAAAATTTTTTTATTAATATCGAGTAAATCAAACGAATCTTTTTTAATTATGACTAAATGAAGTAAGATTCAATAATTTGCTTCTAAATTTTTTTATTTAGGAAAAATGTGATAAACGTTAAATTCTCTAAAATTACATTTTGATCAATTTTAATCTAATTTCAGTTTGAATTTCATTTCAGCGAAAAGAGAAAAAGGCAATCGCAAGAATAAAAAAAAACTTATAGTGTGAATTTGTTTAAATTAACGGCCGTAATAACCACCATAACCACCATAGCCAAATCTACGAAATCCACCATATCCACCATATCCACCATAGCCACCGTATCCACCATATCCACCATATCCACCAAATCTACGAAATCCACCATAACCACCATATCCACCGTATCCACCTAAGAATCCGGCCTCAACCGCTGGCATTGCGACAAAAGCAACAACAGCCAAAACGATGACCACCAAAGCGAAGAGAGTGTAGTTCATTTTTTGTGATTGTTTCGTATTCACACTGAATTCAAATCTGAATTTGCTTTTGAAATTTTTTCGGTTTTTTATAGTCGTGGTAGAAGAGGACATTTTCCTGTCGTTGCCTCCCGACTTCCCGACGTTTTTGGTTTTTTTTTTATTTACGAAATCATTTCTAGAGAAAATTTTTTTATCTTGACACAATCGAAACCTGCTATTTTCATCATAAAACAGATGAGTCGATGTGAAAGTTAAAAAATCAAATAATAAGATAAAATGCACTTATCAATGCATTATCAAGCTTTTCATTTGTTGGATGCATGTTTTACAAAATGTTTAAAAAAATTTTTGTGCATAGTAATATCTTGTCTTTAAAAATTTATTGACGATTTGAAAAAAGATTATTTTAAATGACAAAGATTGGATTCTTCTATTTCAGCGCGAATAATGCCAACGCTTTATGCAATTTCATCAACTTCTTTAACTAAGAGAAAATGTATTAAGTTCGGAAACTTTGCCGAAGGTGAATGAAAAGTGCATTTTCAATGTAACAATATCCTCTTTTATAAAAATAAATTAAAACAATGAATTTTTTAAAAGATTGGCGGTAAAACGAGCCAATATTCATCTCATTGTAACCTTCTTTAACCTATAAATAAAAATTGTTAACCGCATAATCATATACAACACCACTTTTGGCGTAAGCCTTTTACTGATATAAAAACGATATCAGAATCACATCTAATAGAAGTTGTTATTGTCACCTCTTTCGCAATTAGTTATTCAATTTTCATTTTTTGGTCATATTTGAGTAAAAATTTTGGCATATTTTAGATATTATTAGTCTTTAAATTCAAAGGTTGTAAATGAGACAACATTAAAGCGTAAATTTATTAACTTTCGTCCATTTTCAGCTGTCAATGTTCTAACTTCGTGCTATTAATTAAACTGAAAAATTCATTTACATTCATTTTAAATCAAATCATTTATGAACACTCAATTATGCGTCAATTTCGGTAAAAAGCTTAAATTTTGCATTTTCAGCTTGAAATTTCAATTGTTAAGCATGTCAATTAATAGCGTATTTCGAATGCAAAAGTAAGGATTGAATACACGATGAATATAAACGTTGAAATTATATTAAAATTTTATGAATAAAAGTATAAAAAATATTCGTAGTGCTAACTGCATAAAAACTTTAAATATTTTAAGAGTTTTATAAAAAAAAAATTTTTATCAACAAGAAATCCAAACGAAGCTTTTTTTAAGTATAATAAAGTGAATAAAGATTTAATTTTTGCGTTTAAAATTTTTTTATTTTGGAAAAATTTGATAAACGTTTAAGTTTCTCAAATTACATTTTAATCAACTTTAATCTAAGTTTGAATTTTTCAGAGAAAACGGAAAAGAGCATTCGCGAATATTTAAAAAATCTTAACGTGCTTTGAATAGGAATTTGTTCAAATTAACGGCCGTAATAACCACCATAACCACCATAGAAAGGATAGCGATAGCCATAGCCATAGCCATAGCCGTAGCCAAATCTGCGAAATCTACCATAGCCACCATATCCACCGAAGAATCCGGCTTCAACCGCTGGCATTGCGACGAAGGCAACAACTGCCATAACGGCGACTATCAAAGCGAAGAGAGTGTAGTTCATTTTTTATGATGGTTTCGTTTTCACTCTAAATGAAAAACAGAATTTGCCTTTGAAATTTTTCGCTTTTTTATAGTCGTGGTCGAAGAGGCAATTTTCCTCTCGCTGCCTCACGATTTCCCGACGTTTATGGTTTTTTTTATTATTTGCAAAATCATTTCTAGAGAAAAAATTTTTATCTTGACACATTCGAAACCTGCTATTTTCATTATTATAACAGAATCATTATAAATTAGATGAGTTGATGTGAAATTTAAAAAATGATTGAAAAATTGAAAAAAGTTTATTTAAAGAGATAAAATCAAAGAATATTTTGTTTATTTAAAAATGAATATTGCTTATAATGTTTTTAATTGAAATAATGATTTTTTTTTTATATAGTTACTCTGATTAAATGTTTTGATCTAAAGGCGAGTATTCACTCTTTGAAATATTACAAAGATTAAGCAAGCATAAATGATGATCTTTGAAGAAACAAAAATGACAAAGCTTAGTCAGATGATGCTTTATTTATGAAATTCGATATTAAAGTGAATGTGTGTTTTCGACGCTTATCAACTTTATAAAAAAGTTTATTTTAGGCACTTTAAGAGTTAGCAAAATACAATGATTTACATAAACGAATGAATGTATAATTTAAGAGTAATTCTCTGATTTTCTGTATTTTTTAATGACAAAAATTCGATTCTTCTATTTCAGCGCGAATATTGCCAACGCTTTATGCAATTTCATCAACTTCTTTAACTAAGAGAAAATGTATGAAATTCAGAAACTCTGCCGCATGTGAATGAGAAGTGCATTTTAAATAATTCTTCACATTCATCATATATCAAATCATTAAAAAACAATCAATCATGCGTCAATTTCGGTAAAAAGCAAAAATTTTGCATTTTCAGCTTGAAATTTCAATTGTTTAACATGTCAACAAAAACGTATTTCGAATGAAAAAGTAGAATCTACGATTTCAAATTATTAAATAAATTAATTATGTTTATTATTATCTTCATTTTAATAAAATAAAGAGCTAGAAATCAATTTTATTTATAAAAAAACTTCATAAATTTCGCATTGCATATAAATATTAAATTTTTAAGGGTTTTATACACAAAAAATTTTTATTATCGAGAAATTTAAAAGAATCTTTTTTAATTATGATAGAATGAATTGAGAATCAATATTTTGCTTTTAATTTTTTTTTATTTAGGAAAATTTTGATAAACTTTAAAGTTCCTCAAATTACATTTCAATCAACTTTAATCTAAGTTTGAATTTTATTTCAGCGAAAAGAGTAAAAAAGCTTTTGCAATGCTTTAAAAAAACGTACTTTTTTTAAAAAAACTTTTCGTACTTTTAACAAGAATTTGTTTAAATTAACGGCCGTAATAACCACCAGAGCCAATTTTTCTAACTCCACCAAATTTACCAACTCCACCAAATTTTTCGACTCCACCAAATTGACCATCTCCGCGAAATTTTCTAACTCCACCAAATTTACCAACTCCACCAAATTTTTGGACTCCCCCAAATTGACCACCTCCGCCAAATTTTTTAACTACACCAAATTTACCGACTCCACCAAATTTTTCGACTCCACCAAATTGACCACCTCTGCCATATCCACCATATCCACCACTGTATCCGGCCTCAACCGCTGGCATTGCGACGAATGCAACAACAGTCAAAACGATGACGACCAAAGCGAAGAGAGTGTATTTCATTTTTTTATTGTTTCGTTTTCACACTGAATGCAAAACTGAATTTGCTTTTGAAAATTTTTCGGCTTTTAATAGTCTTGGTAGAAGAGGCCATTTTCCTGTCGTTGCCTCACGATTTCCCGACGTTTATGGTTTTTTTTATTATTTGCAAAATCATTTCTAGAGAAAAAATTTTTATCTTGCCACATCAGAAACCTTCTTTTTTCATTACTATTACAGAATCATTATGAAACAGATGATTTGATGTGAAAGTTAAAAGATCAAATAGCAAGATGAAATGCACATTTAAATGCATAATCAAGCTTTTCATTTGCTGTATGCATGCTTTACAAAATGTTTGCACAAACTTTTTGTACACAGTAATAACTTGTCTTTAAAAATTGAATGAAAAATTGAAAAAAGTTTATTTAAAAAGAAAAAACTTATTTGTGAATGAATATTGCTTATCAAGTTTCAACTGTTTTTTAGTTTGATTTATTTAATTTTCACTTTCGAACGTGCGATCTCCCTTGCACATTTTAAAAATTTAAGAAGCAATTCGAATGATCTTTTTCGGTAGCAGAAATACATTTTTTTGATTGAAATTCAAACAAATAAAAAAAATGATTCAACAAATCGCATGATTGTGCAATTACAAGTTTAAGCAATGTTTGTGATTTATTATTTCATTAAAATCATTTTTTTTCAAGTACTTTAACATTTGATCTGCTTACAAAAAAGTTTTAATTTAAACAGAATCCACTATTCAAATAAAGATAAAAAAGTTTTGAAACGCTGGGCACTTGAAAAATAAACGAGAAGAGAATGATAATAAAGGGTTAACTCAGGTCGAGAGGTTTGATTAAGAATATTAAAGTGAGTATAAAAGAGAAGCAAATCGAACCAAATTAAACAGAGACTACAAGATGTGTAATCTTGTTTGGTGGTCGTTCGTTCTTTTAGCTTTCGCGGCGGGCTATTTGTGCATCGATATCGATGACTTTGGCATACCGATGCGAAAAAGTAAACAAAAATTTTAAAAAATTTAAATTTAAATTTTTTATTTAATTTTTTATTTTTTTTAGATGAAAAATACTACCTTGAAGACAAAATCTATAATCAAATCGAAGGGTTGGAGAAACAATGTTCAAGCGAATTCATTTACTTGGGTCGATCGAGATGTTACCGCTTAATCACCGACGAATTGAGAAATTTTTTCAAAGGCAAATGCACAACAGAAAATACAATTCGGTTGACCCCAGAAGATCAAAATTATCTTTGCTGGTTAGTGTTTAGAATTTTCGCTTAAGTATAACAAAAAATTTTAAGACATTTTAGTAGGAAATTAACTTAAAAACATTTTCTTACAGTCGAAAGCAAAAATTATTTGATTGTATTGTGAAAGAAATGCAAAACAAATGCAGAGATAAGAGAAAAATTGCAAACATTTTGGACATTGTTTATCTAAACCTTATGAGACTAAACTGCAGTTTAGCGAATGTTGAAGGCGATGGTGAAAACCTTGTGAGTTTATTGATTCAAACGATGAAAAGATTTTAAGCTCCTCTCTTATAGCTACAAGAATGTCCGAATGGATGGCACAAATTCAAAAACAAATGCTTTCAACTCTTCAACTTAGAAGTTGTCGCTGAAGAAGCATTCAACTCGTGTAAAGCGCATCAAGCGCAATTGGCAACTATTCATTCGAGAGAAGAAGAAGCGTTTTTAGAAAATTTGATTGAGCCAAAGAAGTCTTATAGAATTGGCCTTTTCCCTACCACTTACAAGCCGAATTCAGTCGTATGGATCGATGGCACTCCTGTTGATTACATCAATTGGATACCAGGCGTTGATCCAAATAAGCTATCAACGAATTGCGTTTGGATAGCGCTAAGCAAAGGTAAATGGAATCCTCCTGAAGTTAGCCGATGGCACGATGACGAGTGTACAATGAAAATGCATTACATTTGCGAACAGAAGCTCGGTGTGCAACGAAAATTTAAAATTGAAAAATTTCCCGAAAATAATTTAATTGAAGTGTTGATGGTGAATCAAGTGAATTTGATGGATGAGATGCATCAATTTAAAAATAAGATCAAGTCGTATTATTCTAATGAAAATTATTGCAAATACGAAAGTGGTCAAACAATTGATTTTGACCCTCAAGAGCAATTATATCATCAACAAGAGCAGCGACAACCACAAACTGGGCAACAAACACAAACAGGTCCTCTATACTTACGTAATTGAAATTCTTTAATTTGTTTGAAAGCGAATTATATTTGAATGAATGCATTTCGAGTAAGGAATGATTAAAAATGTATTTTACCTGCTCATGAAAAAGAATAAAATGGTAATTTGCTTTGATTGCTCCAATCAATTTTTGTTTATTTTTGTAGGTAAGAAACAAAGGGAAATTAGTAAATGTTCAAACAAATGTCAAGAAATTAATAAATTTGAAAATTAGCAATAGGTGAATACAAATGAACACTAAAAATGAAGAAAGAAATTACAATTTTAATTCCGCATACTTAAATAAAATTTTTGATAACCAGCATAAGCAGCGAACCGTGAAATATTGTTCAAAACTTGAATAAAATGCAGCTTTTACAAATGATTATTTATAAAACAATTTTACTTGTGAAAATGTTGAATTGATTGAATAAAAATTGTTAAAATCGCGATTTAAAAATCAATTTGAAATTAATTTTTGTTCAAATAAAAAATTTTTAATCTTAATTCTGGTTTGCAGGTTCGAAACTTCACCCGACAAATAAGCAACAGTCTTTCTAGATAGATTTTTAGGAAGATTAAATTTTAATATGTAAATGGTGCGATTTGCCAAAATATCGCATGTTTGCAGTTTTTTAGCCCACTGGACGCAAGAGGTTGCCTAACTTTGCGGTGTCATTCACCGTTCGAGTATTTTGATTACATTTTCAATGTTTGATGAGTTTATTACTTTGTTTATCTCTGGCTTCAAACTATTTTATAATTTTTTTTCACTTCTAAATAATCAAAATATTGCCGCAGCATTCGAACAATGTTCTTGTAAAGCAAACCCTTTAGATCACAAGTAAATTATTCATTAAAATCTATTTAATTTTTTAAAAAACATTTTTTTGTCTTAAGATGTGTTTTTGCAGTAAAAATATTGAGAGTAGATGAGAAGATCGAGTGGAGATGAGAAAAATTGACAAAAGACTTCCTATGGCTAAAGCTGGTTACCTCTGATATGGTGGCTTTTACCGTCTATATTGTCACTGCCTTGGTTATGAATATCCTCATTTCTATGAATTTGATTTTTTCGTCTGCTTATTAAATTTAACTTATCATAAAAGATTATTCGAATCAAAAACTTTTCTTGTTTAACATATTTTCTTTCGCTAGAATATTTAAATACAAATTTAAAATAAATTTTTTTTACGAAAAATTGTTCTTTGGCAATCATTTGTTTTGTGTTTTTATTTGTTTAGCAAATTTTTTATAATTTTTTTTTATTAAAAAAAACTTAAAACTTTGATAATAGATGCAACAACGCTCAAATTTTATAGCTTTTTATCGTTTAAAGTATGTTGAAT
>NCKU01003992.1:0-13404 GCA_003675995.1 Dinothrombium tinctorium | reverse complement strand
GTATTTTTAGATGCAAAAATTATCCATAAAAATGTGAGATACTCTCAAAAAATTTTTGTCCATCCTATGGAAAAACTAATGTCAAAAAGCCATTGAGTTCAAAGACAATCAATTTTTAATTTCAAATAAAAAATAAAAACTTCGCTTGTCTCCTTGATGGATGAGTAGTTAAATCTTTTTGTGTTTAGTTCAAAGAGGGCTCGAATGCACATAAAATCAAGGAAAAAGATTTGAAAAAAGTTTTAAAATTTATTTGAAAATAAGCAAAAAAGTTTTAAAAGAGTGGACAAAATTTTTTAAATGAGGGTGAATAAAATATGGGGTTATTCAAAAATTGTTCCCTTTCGCAACATTCGAAAAAGTATATTCAAACAAGACAAATTCATCATTCTTTTTAAGCTATAAAAATTTTTATCACAACTCTCTAACTTTAAAATTTTTTAAGTTAATTTTTGTGGAAGTTCAGTTTGGACAGGTATTATGTGTTAGCTACTGTATTAGAATTAAAAACAATACTTATTTTGAAAATTTATATGCAAAAATAGAATTTATTAATTTAAATTTGCAATTTAATTAAATTTTCTGCTTTTTTTCAGAAGCTCATAAGTTTGTTAGTCACCTATGAACTACTCATAAAATTACAAAATATTTAACATAAAAACTTCTTTAAATAAAAATAAAAATTTAGAAAACTTTAATAAACTTGATTAAAGGAGAATGGCCAAAGTCAATCGGCTGAGCGTACGTACACAGATGAAACTAGGCTTAAAATGAAGCTTATACAATATTAAATAAATTTTGACAAATGCTTTCAAAACAAGACGAGATTGTAAAATTCAGCTTTGAAATGAATATGAAAGAAGATTTTATTAATAGATCATTATGTATACATTGAAATTAATTTCCTTTTTATTAAAAACCGATATTTTAGTCTCTTTTTGCTAATGAATTGGCAAATAAATTTGAATGAAGATGTAGTTTAAAATACATAAACGTAAGAGATCTTAGTGAAATCAAGGAGGTACCACCTAATACCTAATTAGTATAACTTAAAACCGATACTAACTAAATTCGCTTTAAATTTAGAATTGCTAAACAAAATAAGATGCCTGAAAAGCTAGTTTTATGCTATTGAGATACTGTCGCAACCGAAAGTGAAAAGAGAGACGAGCCTAGCCCGTGACCCGAAAAGGGACTCACACTTACCGAATAAGCGCTTTGGAGCACTGACCTCCCGAGTCTCTCTCTAGTTCACAGCGCTTATACAGCGGTTTAAGAATCACATTCACGATTTATTCTCCAGAAAAAGGCGAATGTTACAAATGTTCCCCATTCATTGAAGCTCAAGATAAAAAATAAACCGCGAAAATTTAAAAATTGTCAAAAATACGACTCACCACTCTTTTGAAGTGCGACTTAGCGATTTCGATTAAATTTATAAAAATAAAGTTTTGCAAATTTTAAAATATTCAATAGCTTTAATAAAAATTAAAAACTTCTCTGCATTAATATAAAATTAAAATTCACTCTATTCAACAATAATTATTATTGTTTTAATGTCGCTTTTTATTTTTGAATTTTATTCACTAATTTAACTATTTTATTTCCATTGTATTAAAAGAAGAGTTGTATTCTGCGTGAAATCCAATTGCATCCCATGAAATCTTTCACTTACAACATGCTTTGCTGCAAAGCGATAAATAAATGGATATTTCTCGACACGAGTGTACAACTTAACCACATAATTTGAGATATAATTCGCTTCTCTATGAAGTGAAAAAGTACATAATTATGGCATATTGGTGAGTCCTGAAATTCGATTTTTTCGAATGTCACTTTTTTTGCTTTACACAGGCGTGTGCTCATAAATAGGAACTTTTAAAATATATTTTAAATTTAATTCTCTCATTTTAATTAATTTTTAAACCTACTTCAAAAAGAATTTGTTGGATAAAAGTTTGGTTTATTTTTTCTTGATTTTCTAAACCTTTATGCTTTTCCACCTCGAATTGATCGGCATGTTGCCTTGTTTCGAATCGTACGGCATGACAAATATTGAGAGGAAACACAGTAAAAATTCTCATAACTACGTAAATAGGTAAAAATTTTCTAAAAGTAAAATTTTTTGATAATTTTCAGAATTAAATTTATTATAAAGAATATTTGTTGTTTAGAATTGCGACAGAAAATGAAATTGATAAATAGAAATTTTAAACATACATTTCAAAAATGCATTTTGGAAATAAGCTTTAAAACCAATTGAGCGAGTACTAACTTAATGGATTCAAATACACTTTCTTTTTTACAAGTGAAAGCTTTACAAATCAACAATTTGAAACCTTTTTGTTTTGTATTTAAATCAAATTTTAAATGATATTCTCAGCAATAGTTTTCAATCAAAATTATACATGTCATTAAAAATGTCATGTAAACGTAATGAAATCTAAAAATAAGTAAAAATCTTGAAAATCTGTTTGATTTTTTAAAATTTTCATTGTTTTAAAAAATTTATACAAGTATAGAGACATGCAATATAATACAAGACGTTTTCTTCACCTTAATGAATTCACTGGGAGAACCATGTTCGAGTGAAGAAAAAAATAAGAAAAAAGCGAAACCACAACTCAATAAAGTTTATTTCTTCAATCAAAAACATTAAGCAAACTACAAGTTTACACTTTTTCGGAATTTTAAAGAATTACAGTAAAGTTAGAGAATGAAGTTTACATACTTTTTTACTTTATATTCATTAAAAATAAATTTGTGAATTAAGCTTAAATATTACGCTCGGCATTTGAAAGCTACTGAGATATTATAAGCAAGAAGATAACAACTCAAAACACCTATTTAAAGCTTATAAAGAAATAAAATTATGCCAAATTGTGAACTGGTAATATTAGTAATTAATATTAAAGTTGATTGAAAGATAAAATATCGGTGATTTTATATTTCATGACTAACATAAACACCACCGCCATCCACTTTCATCAGCTCCCCTGTAATAAAAGATGCGTTTTCGGAAGCCAGAAATTCGATTGCCCTCGCACAGTCAACGGAATCACCTGCTCTTCTTAGCGGATATCGTTCTATGCACATTTTCTCGAAAGCATCTCCCATTCCTCGGCCCATTTTTTCATCCGCGCCAGATGTTTTTATATAGCCCGGGCTATGAGCTTTCATACAGTATACATTGCTTAAAAGTTATAACTTACTTTATTGAATTCACACGAACACCCTTTGGACCCAACTCCAATGCAAGACATTGAGTTAACATATCCAATGCTGATTTAGACATACAATAAACAGTCATATTCTTCATCTTAAATCAGAAAATAAATGAAAATGGCAAATGCTTTTTAAATTGCATACAGGACTCATGCTACCAGTTGAAGAAACGTTGACAATACACCCTTTCGTCTTTTCCAGATAAGGCACAGCAAGATGACAAAGCAACAGCACGCTTTTCACATTCACATTGAAAACTTTGTCATACTTCTCCATAAGCTGTTTGTCATCGATCTTTGTAAAAGCAGCCGAACCTGCATTATTCACCAAAACATCTAATTTACCAAACGTTTCTATTGTGCTGCGAACAAGTCGATTAACGAACTCTTCATCTGTCAAGTCGCCAACAATTCCCAATGGCTAATTTGTAAAACAACTTATACCTTGTCAAGCTTGTCTTACTGCTATACTTCGTATTTATTTGGAGAAACGTTTTTGCACAAATCAACAACTTCATCCATCTGTTCTTGCCCTAATCCTGTAGCCACAACTTTTGCTCCGAAGCGAGCGAAATGAATGGCCGTTTCTCGACCGATTCCCAAAGTAGCTCCAGTAATCAAGACCACCTTGTCTTCCATCGTTTAAATTAAACTCTTGTTGAAAAGTTGCAAAATTCTCGCTTAAAGTGAATTATAGATTTCAAATGACATCACAACTACAATTATCATGTTTTAAGTTCTGATTAAAAACTAAATTCTTTTAAATAAAATTACGCATACACATCTTGTTTCGCTTCTGTTTTGAATGTCACTTTATAAAACGTCACCATAAAAATAATCGCAACACATATGCAATTATTCATGTTAAGCAAACTCGCATTTAAATGTATTTACGTATACATTTTTAATTATTTTTATTCTTTTGAGTTTTGGTTTTACGTGTTAACTGTTTATCCATCAAATTTCTTGTTGAATTCGACTACTTTCGATATTTTTATTAAAACTCATTAATGAAATAGCCTCAATGATAACAATGTTAAATTAGTTTTAATAATTAAGATAAAAATTTTGTCAAAATTTATAAAACAAAATTTGTGTTAAACATAAAAAATCAAACACGCGACTGTTTTGAAGTTCGACTCAGCGATTTCAAGAAAATTTAGAAATAATAAAATTTGTACAGATAAAGTTTTGCAAAATTAAAAACTTTAACAGGATTCGAAATACATACTTTTTAGACAGCCTTTACCAATTGAGTTGTTTTTTCTTTAAGCATACACTCTCCCGTCAAAGAACGAGTAAGCTTAAATTTTAGTGTATTGCTGTTGTACAAATGACGTACAATGATTTTGGTTGGCACAAATGACGCCATAAAAGGGAAGGTATGTAAAATACGCGTGAAAGTTGCTCATTTAAAAACAGTTTCATGTAATAAAAGGTAAAACATTTAACTCTATGCATATTAAAGAATATAAACGATTTCTTCACTTTATTCAATTCAAGTGAATTTATTTAAAATTAAAATGTTAATCTCGATAAAGCTCACAACCTTTTCAAAACAAAGTTGAACATTTTTAAAATGAAATTTATTTACAAATAAAATTGATTCTTAAATGAAATTAAAAAATTGTTATTGAAATAGAAAAGAACCATTCAAATTGTGAAAAATCTTGCTGCTTTGTTTGTCAAAAGATTTATTTTATTTTTAAACTAGGCTTACTAATTATAAAGCACAAAATTTTGCAAAAATTACACAATACCTTAAATTGAAAATTAATGCTAACGATCTCTAATAAAATAAAAATTTTTATAAATGAATTTGATCAAAGGTTGATTTCAAATTTGTCTTAAGGAAGAGAATTTTCAATGTAATAATTTTGAGATAAGTTTATTAAAATTAGATGCTTGTTTATACCTCAGAGCATTAAGTATCTAATGATAATTTTCAACTTAAACATTCGAAAAAGTACTTAACAAATGAAACATAAAGATACTATTCAATAGGTTTATACTCGTGATTTAATTAAAGCTTAATTACTGAAAATAAGTTTTAATTTTTGTTATTATTTGAAACTTCGAGCGATATAATTGCAAAAAAATATTTCGGCATTTGTGGTCTTATTAAGATTTTTATATGCGATTTTTTCATTTTTAAATGTTTTTTTAAGAACTTTATTGAATTTTTTATTTAAATATAAACATTAATATAAAAAATTTTAATGAGAAATTGAGCTCAATGATAACTATGTCTTTGTTGAAGCATTGTGCTTAAAAATTTTAATTATTTTTAGTTTTTTGGTTGCGAAAAATTTGCGAATATATAATTACATAATGAATTCAATAAATTAAAACAAAGTTTATAACGAAAGAATTTTTTATTCACGAATAAACACGAAGTAAAAGAATGTTGTTAAAGTAACAAAACTTGCTCGCTACTATGCAATGTAGTTAGGTAGCAAGCAAGAAATAAAGAGTTTGTTAAGATAAGGAAAGAAATAGTATTTTCCAACAAAATGTGTAAAAAATTTAAAATTTAAAAATCACTAACATCAATGTCAATATCAAGGAGATTACTTATGTAATATTTTAAGTTAAGAGATGTGAAGATTTAAAATTGACGAGTTTTCTTAGAACGAGTAACGAATACGAAAGCAAATTTTTAAATAAAAGAAAACAGTTGCCAACTTTTCTCTACAGAATTTATCCTTGATAATTAATTATGAAAAAAATTTTAAAAGTAAGATTGAAATTTAAATGAATAAGGAAAATGGGTAAATCGAAAACATTTTTAAGTGAAAAGCTTTTAGCAGTATGCAGTATTTATAAACGCGTTTCCGCGATGGCAGTTGTTTTGCAGAATGTTTATTTTAGCTATTCGAAATATAGTAAACTTGTGTTGGATGATGTTAATTTGCTTGTAAAGAGAGGAGAGATTTTTGGCTTGATAGGACCGAGTGGTAGTGGAAAGACAACGCTTTTGAAGATAATAACTGGCTTGTTCAGGCCGATATCTGGTACTTCGTTAGTATTCGGTTATCGGCCAGGTACCAAACAAAGTGGTGTTCCAGGTGTCGGAGTGGGATACATGCCGCAAGAGTTGACGCTTCAAAATGATTTAACAATCGGTGAAATTCTTCTCTATTATGCAAGAATTTATCTTTTAAACAATGAAGAAATTGAAGGGGAGATAGAATACTGGGTGAAAATGTTGGCTTTACCCGAAAAATCAAGATTAATCGCAAATATGAGCGGAGGACAAAAGCGAAGATTATCGTTTGCGATAAGTTTGTTGCATAAGCCGCGATTAATTTTGGTGGACGAACCGACGGCTGGTGTTGATCCGATATTAGGCAAGTCGATGTGGAATTTGCTTGAGAATTTGGCAAGAGACAATGGTTCTTCGGTCATTATCACAACTCATTATTTCAACGAAGCGAAACGAGCGGATTTCATCGCATTTTTGCGGAAAGGACAAATTCTTGAAAAGGACACACCTCACAAGCTACTCGAAAAATATAATTTGAGATCAGTAGACGAACTGTTTGTCGTTCTCGCTTTGAAACAACAAGAACAAAAAGCATACAGAAAAAAGAATTCTGCAATCATAAGAGATGAAGTTGATATTAAGAAATTGAGAAGAAAGAGTTGTGTAGAGGAGTTTAAAAGGTCGTTTAGCTTTAGATCTAAATTAATGAGAATTGTGGCTTTATTGATAAAGTACTTTGTTCAAACCAAAAGAAACCCAGGAGCAATTTTAATTTTTTTTATTGCGACAATTTTCTCTACGGCTTTATGCCTCCTTGCTATTGGTCATCCACCGAAAAATATTCCTGTGGGCTGGATTGTCGCAGAACCGGTTCGGACTTCGTTGAATAATTCATTTAATTTGATCAACGCTTCCGAAATAGCGAAAAATCTTGATCAACTTTATTTGCCTGCGTTGTTCAAAAATGAAATCGACTCTGAAATAATTGAGCTCAAAAGTTTTGCCTCATTAAAAGAGGCAAATGAGCAAATGAAGAAAGGAATTTTGAGAGCTATTCTCTATTTAGGGCCAAATTTCACCGATTGCTATTTAGAAAGCGATCCGATTCTTGGATTCAATGATGAAATGAATGATGACGAAATATTAAGCAATGGCTCAATACACTTAAGACTCTTAGAAGAGGGAACCATTATATCGAGTGTGATTCATTTTGTCGTGTTTGATGGAGTGATAAAATTTCGACAAACAATTGCTCATCTTTTAGGTGCTCAAGATAAGTCAAGTGGACTAATAATTCAATTAGAGGAGAATGAGGAGAATAAATACTCTAAAAACGACCTTTTTGGCTCAAAAAATTTTATTGGTCTTGGCATTTTGATGCAATTACTTTTCGTTTATCCGATGCTGATTTCGAGCATAACTCTTTGCGTCGAGCTGAATGAAGATACATTCGATAGAAGCTTCGTTTCAGGTGTTACAATGTCCCATTTATTGCTCACTCAAATACTTGCTCGTTTCATATTCGCGTCAATCAGCGCTTTTATCAATTTCTTCTCATCAATTTGGTATTTGCACATTTCTTTTCCTAAAGAGTGCTTTATTTTGATCATCGCTTTAATTTTGCTCGTATCTTTGGCCGGAATTGTTTTTGGGATGTTCATTGCTGTTATAGTAAGCGATGTTATCTTATGTTCGTTTTTCGTGACTTTTTTCGGTACAATTTTCTTCTGCTCTAACGGCGTATTTAGACCCTTGCTCTCACAGCCATATTATATTCAGTGGCTGAGTTATTATCTTCCTATTTCGCTACCATTGAAAACATTTCGCAGTTTAATGAAAGGACAGAATTCACTACTTCATCCATCTATTTGGCCAGGATTCTTCGTCTCAATCGCATGGATCTCATTTTCTTACTTGTTTTGTATTTACATTTTAAAAATAAGAAAATGATTTCTTTTTTAAAATCAATTGTTATTTTCACTCTAATTTTATTTTCAATTAAACATTTCTAAACTTTCTTTTAATTAATTTTTTGCTACTTGCTATTGCAATTAAATCTTGGTGAAGTTAATAAACTATTAAAGAATCATTATTAAAATATTACTTTTAAACTATTATTAAATATTATTAAAGAATCATTAATATAAGAAAAACGCTGCAATCATTTTTGTAAAGTAATTCAAATAATTAAAACTTTGTTTTGTACAATTTAAAAATAAGTTTGTCGTAACTTAATAACTTAAAATCTAATAAATTGCCAATTATGCGAGCGAACAGTGAATTTTCTGAGAAAATTAACTTTGCGCGATGTAAATGTAAGGTTAAAACAATCTTCAGAATTGATGATAAATTAAACAATCTAAAAATTCTTAATGAAGCATAACTCTTTTTCATTTTCCGTTTCCAATCCATCATTATCAGTTTCATCAAGTCATTATTCATCGAGTCCATCATTATCCGTTTCTCAACTGAGTCCCAATGTAGTTCCAGTACTCAAAACCATTTTGTCTTCCATCGTTTAAATTGAACTCTTGTTGAAAAGTAACAAAACTCTCGCTTAAAGTGAAGTGAATTTTTTTCATTAGTTTCAAATGACATTGTAACTGCACTTTACATTTTTTGAGTTCTGATTAAAAACCAAATTTTTTAAAATAAAATTTATTTGCATACTCAACTTGTTTCGCTTCTGTTTTGAATGTCACTTTATAAAACGTCATCATAAAAATAATCACAACGCATATGCAATTATTTATATTAAGCAAATTCGCATTTTTAATTATTTTTGTTTGATTGCCCTAATTTTTGAAGTAGTTTTCTGTTGATTTAGAGATCAAGGGTCTATGTTATTGAAAATTTTTTAAGCATTAAGAAAAATTCGCTAATAAAAAATGCTTCCATTCCTTTTTAGCTTTTGAGTTGACCGAACGTTAGATAAAATTTTACAAGAAAAGTTTGCAAGTCGACACTTAAAAAATTTTATTTTCACATCGCAAAAATTGAGCAATCACATGAGCGAAACGGTAATGAGAGTAAGCAAACAGAACTTTTCATTAATGGAAATGTTGAATTAAACTCGGTGGAATGATGTAAAAGATCGGTCGTTGTTTAGTTGGGATTTTAGTTGACCAATCGACAAGATCGGAAGTAGCAGGTTGTGATTTTTATAATATTCTTGTGAAATTATTGTTTTTCCGACTTTCTTGAATAATGTGTTTCTCGAAAAGGTATTGTTAGAAAGGTTCTTTCGTGACATTAGTTAATTTTATGTTTGTTTGTGAGTTCGTGTTTTGAAGTAAAACTGTTTATAGGTATAGTTATGGAGATATAGATTCAAGAGTCACAAATATACCGTCACAATATTATTGAATTTTAATTTGAGATGTGCGCATCGATGTTTATCACTACCATAACCCAAATCCAAAATGTTAACTATCGATCTCGATTGGACTGCAGAAATGGACTCCACGTAATACCCTTGATTATTTGAAAAATGTGCATTTTTTTACAAACCACATTACTAACTGTTAGCGGCAGCAGTTCTTAATCATCAAAGTTCTAATTATAAAAAGAAAAATTTTAAATGAAAGCAAAAAAGACTAAAAATACTTTAAACGTTTCGCAAAGTCTTATAGAAAACCCTTTCGAAAACAATTTCGAATAAGTTTTCGAAAACAATGAGAAATCAATTAATAGACAATTGCAAATGAACGATAATAAAAAATTTAATTTTCAAACCAAAACTAAAAATTTTCGATCAATTTAGCAATAATTTTTCTTCTATCATATTTAATTCACTTAGAAAGTATTGATTTATAATAGAAATTCAATTAAGTTTCTAAAGCGTAAACAATTAAAATTTAATGAATTCACCGCAGTAGTAACTCGAATTTCAAAACAAGAAACTTTAAGCAAGGACTAATGAGATATTTTTAATTTCATTCGTCAGAAAATAATGGTAAAGTTCACTGTTGCTATAATCAACTCAATACTCGACATTTGAATTCTTATTTCGAAACCGATATTATCAAATTTCATAGAACGTTAAAAACAGTCAAAACGAAGAGAAATTACATCTGATTGATCTGAGATTATAGCTGATTGTTTACTCGAAAAAATGCAAATTATCGTGTTTCTCATTACACTCGTGTGTATATGTTGTCAAGAAATCAAAAAAAGATTCATTCGTGTCTTGCAACGACTGGATTTGTGGCTTGCAGAGAAGAAAAAATTCTTCACTAAGATTCCGAAAGATTTCAATGAATGTGAGCGATTTGATATTCACAAAATGTTGCACAATTATGGTGTATTGCTCGGAAAGTGGGAAAATGGAAAAATTGAAAAGTTCGAGAAATGGCAAATTATCAAAATCTGCATAATTCTTCTCATTCAATTATCGATATTCATCGAATTTATTGACTTTCGAAACTATGAAGAAATGGCGAGATCGAGACACTACGCGCTTCACTTTAAAGATGAAGAAATGAAAGCAGTAATCAATGCAATCATTTTATATTCAGCTAGTTTCCTCTTCAATGTTCAATTGATTGTTTTTAATTTTAAACCTCGTTTATTTAAATGGATCAATCTGTTCAAAAGCACAAATGAGAGAAGAGTTAACAATTTGGGTTATTCAAAAGAAGCTTTCTTCCGATGGTGGTTCATTACTCGAATCTTACGCATTGCTGGTTATTTTAATATTTTTGCTTATTCGATTGTTCCGGCGATTATTTATTTTTATTTTCCTCTTTCGGAGATTTATGAAACAAATTGGTGTAAAGCGTTTCCCTTACTTATTCTTAGATCTTTAGGATGTCACTTTGTTGGTCATTTCATGACATTAACTGGATTCATTGTGATTTCAACGCTTTTCTCGGTGAAGTTTCGATTTAAAAACATCAGATCACAACTCGAAGAGATTCTGTATGCGTCACGAGGAAAGAGAAAGCTGAATGTGCGTCAAACCAAAGACCTTCATCGTTTACTCAAAATTCTTCACAACGTATGCCGGGATTTGCACATTCACAATTGTTTCTCGAAGAATTTGGTCGGAATACTTTTGGCTCAGAATTTTATCATGATTGTCATTTTCGGATTTGCTATTTTGTTCGGCGAATTGACTATATTATTCATAGCGATTTTCAATGCTATCTTCATTTCTTTCATTGCATTTTACTACTCTGTTTCATTGCTTTCTTCAAGTGTTTCGCAGGTGGTATGTATCGAAAACAATTTCATAATAATTCATAATGATTTATTCATTTTTTATAATCACAAATCTTTTTCAACTGTTTTAAATTTTAGGCTCTGTCATTCGTTCCACTTCTTCATTCACTGATGCAGAAGAAGCACCCGCTATGGATGGAATTTAAGCTTAAGAACAGTTTGTTCTATTTGGGTGACACTTGCTTAGAGGGACAGTCTGTATTTGGTTGCTTCGTGCTTAAATATGACTTCACACTCAAAGTAAATCTTTTAAATGTTCTCTTTTTTCACTACTATTTCATTTAACTTTCAGTCTACTCTTGAAATGGCGAACTATTTCCTCCTCATTCTTTTACTCAAATATGGTCTCGCCTTCACATCTTAAACAAAATCTTGTCAACTCTTGTTATCTTTTGCACTTATTTTAACAATTCCAATGATCACTATCACATTCTAATAGTTAATTTTAACTACAACTAAACTAGCAGAGCATTTACTTTTGCACCTATCAATGATGATAATCAGCATATTCTCGCTTTCTCCTCTTGAATTTATTTTTGAATTCTTAATTAATAATAAAAGATATTGATACTTCATTCAGCAATTTAAATTTATTCATGAACAATAAGTACTTCAAAGATATGAGATAAAAACAATAATTTTTAAATCAACTTGATCTAAAATGATAAACTAAAATGCAAATTAAAGTCAAATAATTCAAAAGAGATTTCAGCTAACATCTTTTTTATTCTTTTGATTTATTTTAATGTTTACTGTTTATCAATCAAATTTGTGACAAACACCCTCACACACAAAAACACATCATTAATTGTAAATTTTAATAATTTTGAACATTGTACTTACCGATTAGATTGTAATTTATGCCTCCCAAAAGCGGTATAAATAAAACCGACCATCGCGCTGTCAGTCAGTCGGTGCTTGAATCTCATTTACTCGGTGCGCAAGCAGCCAAATTGGTAGCCTGGAGGTAATGAAATTTTGTAAAACTTGCCATAATTGTGGGGTGGTTGATTACGAACTGAGATTCAGCGTGTTTGAAACTTAATAAGTGTATATTCTTACGATATCCATAAGACAGCCATCATTACACCATTCGTTCTTTTCGAAACTTGTAATGCCATTTGGACTTTTCAATGCACCTCAAACCTTTCAACAGTTCATAGATCATGTTCATAGAGGTATTGACTTCGCATTCGCTTCTATTGACAATAATTTAGTTGCTTCTTCCGACGAGGAAAACAAAAAACATCTAAGGCTGGAAACACTTGAGGGAATCGACATAATTACGAAAAAACGTGGTTTTTTGCTCGGATGTTAATTTCTTTATTCAACCCAAAAGTAAAAAATCTCGTATTTTGTTCTGGAAAAATGATAAATCAAATGACCATTTAAAAATGAAAAAACTTAAAATTGTTGTAAACTTTAATTTTTCACTTTTAGAAATTTAATTCTGTCACTTAGATTAAAATTTATTAACCGACCATTATTTGCATTGAAAAATTATTTTCTTGAATACTAGCATTATTTTTAATTTGTTAACAAATTCGTTCGCTTTTTTAAAGTATACTCTGTACAAACGGGTTAAACTAAGCTAAATTGCATGATCCAGCGTGTAATACTCGCTGCTGCCGGCGGCTTCGTGTGAAAAGCAGGTACCCGCTACCAATTTCAAGTTCTATTTTATATAACAGTCCTCAAGCTATTTAAAAGTTTAACCAATGGCTTTAAAAACAAGAAAATATCACATTTGTTACAAGCCAATTCAAAAATTTTAACATTTTAACGTTAAGGCTAGAGATATACCTATGATCAAGCATTTACTTTGTGTTGAATGTTGAAAGCTGAAATACGCTTTCTAAGTGAAAATTTTACAAATTAACTGTTTGATAGTTGCTTTGTTGCGAGGATTATTTTTGTTTTGCATCAAAATCAAATTTAAAATTACATTCTCAACAAATGCTGTTGTCAATC
>NCKU01003991.1:0-13407 GCA_003675995.1 Dinothrombium tinctorium | reverse complement strand
AAATTTGAAACTTCAAATTGAAAATTTGAAAGCCAAAACTTAGCGCAAAGTTTTCGTTTCTAAAAGCATCGTTTCATTCATTGTTCATGATGCTCAAACTCGTTTTTCAGTTGCTATGATGATTGAATAGAAAAGATGAAATTGTTTAGTTCATTTTTTTCTGAAATGCGTACTTAAAATTGTTACTTTGGTAAAAAGACTGCCACTCACCAAACATTAATTATTTTTTCAGCTGCTTTCTGTTTGATAATGTGCTAAAAGCAGTTGCTGCCCACAAATAAGGCATTATCGTTATCGAAATGAACAAACTTCATTGAGGTAAAGCATATTTCGCATCGTTTCTTTACTTTTCTTTTTACTCGATAACCGCTTTCTCGAAACGAAAGCACGCGAAATGTGTCAATTGTAAGAAAGTTTCGTGCTTCATACAACATCCTAAAATGCTGTATACACATTCTCTTAATTTGTTACATTTTGATACTAGCATTGAATCATTGTAAAGAAAATCTCTTGAAAACGAACACGTAGACGCACTATGCGATGTGAAATGATGCGATGTGGAATGATGATGTGAGTTTCGGTTTTAAATGTCTATACTTGTGACAATTTCTTATTCATTTTACGCGATCATTCTCGATTTCTAAACATGCCGAAATCAAGTGCAAGCGCTCTGTCTAAATATAATCACGCTTGAAAGGTGAAACGCTTCATTGCGCTCATACAAATACAGTAAACACGGGCTTCGGTGCTGTTTACTTATTTAATTACTGTATAAGTTTCAAAGAGCGGTGAAAAGAGTGAAAACAAGCGCAACTAAGTAAGTGTTTTTGAAAAGGAGAAAAATGGCGAAAAAGTTTGCGCTAAAATCATTGGAAGCATCCGCCAACATAGAAAAGATTTAAGCGTTCCCAATAAACGTTGCAAATAAACGCGAACAGTAATTGTGACAATTATGAAAGTGGAGAAGAACGTAAACAGCGTTCTTTAATCTTTTTTTAAATACGAAAAGCAGCTCACTTTCAAAATGTAGCGGCGGAAATGAGCCAAAAATTTCAAATATTTCGCTCTTTTTTAATGCGCACTTGCTAAGAGATAAAACCATTAAACTTTAATCCATTCAGCTAAATGCGCACAAATCGTCGAATCATTTCCGCAAATTTTGCTCTGAATTTTAAATTTTCGCGTTCAAGTTTTTCTAGAACAAAACATTTTGTAAACGAAGCGGCTCGTCTGCTTCGATGAACTCGCTCATTTCTCAAGTTTTTTCTTTTCACGACGAATGCGAATTATAACAAAAATTCAAAAAGTGATTCGTTCATTTTCCCTTGAAACGACAACTAAATGCTTTCGAAAATGTTCCATTTCGTAGCTAGATGAAAGAGAAAGTGAAAATTCCAAAGCATTGAAATTGGTTTCATTTTCCAAAGGGCATTTACAACAAAATCAAATTTTTCGAGCAATTTTTCGCAATTCCATGCAAAAATAGAAACACATTCAATTTGTATGGGGAAAGTGTGAGCGGAACTAGCGAAATATGAGCGAAATGAAAAGCCGTCGTATGCGAAAACTAGAGAAAGCATTCATTTTATTATATATACGAAATTTGCGCTAAATCTATGCTTTTTCGCATCTAAAAAGAGGTTAGCGCAAGTTTTCGCCGCTGTCGTTGAACTTTTTCTACTTTATCGACTCAAGCATCAAAAACTCAAAAACCTCATAACAAATGAATTTATGCCTTGCAAATGTTGTAAACATTTTGAAATATGTAAAACGAAATCATAATGGTGCGAGTTGGATCTAATGCAGCTTTTTTCTTTTCTCTCGAACGATCGAACAACAGTCGCAATCGTGATCGCCTTCACAATCTGCTGGACACCATTCCATGCACAACGCTTGCTCTTCATTTACGCGTCTCTGCATACCGAATGGCCTGAAGAGTTGCGACGGATAAATGGCATATTTTTTCTTGTTGCTGGTAAGCCTAGAAATAAACTAGTGAATGGAAAGAAATAAATGCTCGTCTCTTCGTTAAGGTGTGCTCTACTATTTAAATTCAACCATAAATCCGATACTCTACTCGGCGATGTCGACTCGCTTTCGTTTGGCTTTTAATCTATACGCGAGTGGATGCTGTGGAGGGCGGTCGAGCAAGCACAGCAATCGTAGTAGCAGTAGCGGCAATAAGCACAGAGCCACGCCAAGCAAAAGTAATTCGGACAATTCGGTCAATGTGAATGGCGTTAACGGACACGCACGTGGAGTAACAGCAAAAGTCCATTGGAACAAAAACCTTAATTATTTAGAGGTTTGAAAGCGAAAGTAAAGCTTTTCATTTTTCTCTTTCTTTGATTCCGAAATGAATTGGAATTCACAAAAAAAACTTGGAGACTTAAACAGTTTTCAAGTCAAAATCGATTGCTATCAATGCACGTCGCGTCTATTCGTTATGTAATCCGTGATTTATTTCGAGATTTCTTATCGAACAAATTAATTGTGAGTCTATTCATTATCGAGTGAACGTCGATATTTAAAATAATTAATTATGTGTGTGGTTTTTCAAGTATTGATGAATGAAAAATTTTTAGCCAAAAATTTCAAATATTATATTGAAAAAATGCTGATTTTAAAAGTTGGTGATTTACACGCTGTTTCTGACTTCTTCGTAATATAAGCGTTAAAAAATATGTAAATCAGTGTTAAATTATATTTTAAAATAAATTTTTTGACATTCGAAAAATGATGATTTTCTTCAATTATGAATAAATTTTTAAAGTCGAGCAAAATATGTCAGAAATAAATTTTATTAGACTTATGTCTTATAGCATTTAGTATATCTTAGGAGATGTTTTTCATACAATCGATTGAATTTATTTAATTATAAAAAGAGTGATAAGAATAAAAATTCTATTTGAATGAGGCTTTAGGATTCTTCCAAGTTTATAATGAAATTAAAAACTTCGTCAACTTTTTCACGTAAAAACCTCTTTTTCAAATTTCTACCGCGTTTTAGTTTATGGTCACTAAAAATTAAACCTTTAATCGTAAATTACGCTTTTTTAAAATTATTATTTCATCAATTTTTCGAATGTAAATACCAAACAAAACTTTATGTTCATATTCTACACTACACTACACTACAAATTTATGTCTGAACTGTTATGTTATATTATGTTATGTTAGTGTAAATATAACACCAAATGTTTACCGAATTCTGTTCAATTTTGATTTTTTTTTTGTTGAAATCTTTTTCAAGATTTGTGTAAATAAGAAATAGATCAATAAAACATGAAGAAGGAAAAATGAAGCGAAGTTTGGAGAGTTATCATAAATTATATTTCGGAATGTAGTTTTGAGGGGCGTTTTCCCGAACGCAATCTATTTATCTGATTTTTAATGTTTTAGAATTAATTCCATCTATAGAAAATATCTTGTCTTGTATTGAAATTATATTTAATTCATTATGAAAAGTCACTATAAGTGCTAAAAAATAGATTTTCGAAATAACGATGTGGAAGACAGAAAACAGCGAAATTATTTGATTTGTTCTAATGCTAAATCGAAAGTAATTAATATTTAAATGAATTTTTTGTGCTTCATTTCTTTTCCTAAATACAAGATATTTCAGCAATGATATTGATTTTCCCCTTTCTTCATATTTTATTTCTATTTTAAAGCTTTTATCAAGCATTCGATTTAAGAAAAACATTTTTAATCATTTTGAAAAATTGTTATGATGCTTCTTGGATCGATAAGCATTTCTTCGAATGTGCGAAAAATTTTATGAGTTCTCTTTGAATTCTAGTCGCGATCGATCAATTGAACATTTCTAATTTACTATGCCAATGGGGTGAAATAAGTGAGCCTCAGGAGTTAAGCCCTTCAAAGTGCGTAATTCAAAGCTTTTACTCAAAACGCGCTCAAACATTAGCTTTAATCATTGTTTTAACAAGAACAGAGCAAAGTAACGATCGTTACTTCGAAGATTAATTTATTTTTTATTTATTTTTCTCTTTCTTGAGAAAAGTTCCGCATTCTAATACTTCAATTTGTAAATAGCGAAAGGAAATATCACAGCATACAAAGTAAATCGTTAGCATTATTACATCAGCGTGCGAGACTGTTCGCTTACCGCCTATTGCGAATAGTATTGACATTTTTTCGCTCTAATTTTTTAACAACTAAAAGCAATTTTTTTCGTATTTCGCTTTCAACGCTTTCGCTTTGTCTCGCATTTCATTTGAGAGCGCGATTTGAGAGAGCGAAGCAGCGATTTCAACATTCACTATTGTTTCTTCATCTTTTATTTCTTTTCAGTTAAAAGCAATCTTTTGGGAGTTAAGTGCGAAAGACGAGAAATTTCGAAATCTTTCAACAAATGAATTCTCTTGAAATAAAAAAATTGAATTTATTTTAATTGTTGAAAACTGTTGCAGATCTCACGCTTTCCTATGAAGCAAACTTTATAAATTTTTAATGAACATTTGAAGAATTAAATTTAAAAACAGCAGATAATCATGAATATTTAAAATTAATTTTAAAATAAACAACTTCAATTGAATGCATTTATTTCATAAGCGCTTTCTAACAATAGCATTCACCTCAAGTGCTTGTGAAAAAATGCAACAAATTTTGTTTTAATTAACTAAAAAGCTCAAATATGTTTAAAAAATATAATCCATATACTAAATAAACTTTAAAAATAACAAAAATATTAATTATAATTCTAATCAAAGCATTAATGAACAATAAATTGCAATATTACAAGCATAAAAGCCAAAGCATTAAAATAAATTCAAGCAAATTATTTAATTGAAAATTCTTATATTTCGACATTTTCGAAAATTCGAACAAAAATTTAAAAATTTTTCAAGAAACATTATTTCTCGAAACCCGACTTCCCCTAAATTCTAAAGTTAGCGACATTTGTCTATTTGATGCCAGAATCCAGCGTGTATTTTATAAAACTTTAAAAGTTTGATTATAAATATCTCGCTAATTAAAAATAAGAAAATTCTGAAGCCTGATTTAACTTACTTAAAAAGAATGTATGGATACCAGCTTTTTACAACTCTACAATTATTCGTAAAATAACACCGCGAAATCAAAAATTATGTTAAAATTTGGAAAATTATATTTTAGAACAACTTCATCATTAATTTGAATCAATATGAATTGTGCCATATGAGTTTAAAAAAAAAATTTTCAGTTAGCAAACTTTCATTAATTTTGAAATGAAAAATTTGGCTTAAAAATTTAAAAGGGACTGCGTAGCTAATAAACCCATAAATAGAAAAAATGCAGTTTGAATGCACGAAAACAATCCGATATTAATGTTTAGACTTTTCAAAAGCATGAAAAATTAATCGCTGACATATATCAAGGAGTTCTAAATCTCTATAATCGCTGTGTGGAAAACGACATCAATTCCCGCTCTGAAGCCATCGCGTAATCCGGGTATATCGATAGATTATGTCCAACAGAAAGAAATATTTTCATCTGTGTTTCTATTACGCCAGAGCTGAAATATTGGCTCAAAAATTTTGGCGAAAAAGGCGTTATTTCACCTTTCCGGGCATGACACGACGCAAAAATCCGCATTTGAGCTAGTAAAAATAAGCCGATAAAAATGATCTCATTGAGATACCTTTGCATTTTGATAAGGTAGGAGTGAATACACGTTTTATTCAAAACGAATTAATGCTCCTGTTTACTTCACGGACAAAATGACTGCACAGAGGAATTAACAAATTTTGACCGTTCTTGATGAAATTTAACGAAATCAAACGTGAAAAACCTTTTTTCTCCGGGATAGGCAACTGCACATGATTGAAACTGTTTGAAGCGCTGACTTACTAAAAAACATCGTTTTAGCTCATCGAAAAATATCGAATGGCTTCAAGGTTTTCAGAATTTTACGCCGATGGACATTTTTCAAAGGAATTTTTTCTCACGCTTTCTTAGATGCTAGAATAGCTTAAACACCATTGAAAATATCACAAATTTCTAAAGGAAGACTAGAAAACGATAGTAATAATGATACTAAAAAATCCACCTTATTTAACGCGGAAAGCCCATTTAGCTTGCAGCTACTCTTTCTCGGGAATATGAAAAAACGGATAATTGCATAACTCGATGCATCCGTTCATTTTGGTCATCTTTTGTATTTTTAATCTTAAGGATATTTAATATAATTTATAAAGGTAAATCTTCATATTTTCACAAACCTATACAAATTAAAGTTTTATAAAATATACGCCGTATAGAGTTTCGATTGCATATAGTTTAACAAGAGAATTTGAAAAATTTAGATAACTATAAAAATGTCATTTTAAATGGAAAACGCGAAATAGAAAAAAAAAACGATGGCATTTTCTATATTTTGCTGATTTTATATTCTTTCAAAAAGTGTAACGAAAATTTATAAAATAGTATGACTACTCCGACTACAAATTTTAACATTTTTGGGTCGAGCCAATCGATTTTCATGAATGCAAGATGCGTATTGAGAACAATGTTATTGAGAAAAATCACAATTGAAGATATTGAGAAAGCTGAAACTAAAGCCTTCTAAATGCGTAAAAATAAGAAAAAGATTTTCATAGATTTCATACACATAAAGCTCCATTAGAAGAGCTCGTATATATGACTTTATATGTATGACTAAATATATTTAGTGCAACTTTCTCTGTGTATTTATTCCCTAAATAGATTCACGTTTCTTTTACATACTGTAAACAATTTTACTTTACATACTCAAAGATACTAGAATGACGTGCAAGTTTGATACTTGGGATATTTTGGTCTCTTGTCTGAGTTTTTATACTATCGATACAACATTAGAAATTCGGTTTCAAATTGTGTAAAAGCACCGGAAAATGTTGAATATACAAAGCTGGTTAAATGTCAATACCAAACGGATTCTAAATGCTTATTTTTATGTTACTCACACCTGTTTGTGGATTTGATTTCTGAGTTTGGCTTGATATTTCACATTTTCAAAAGAAATAAATTTATCAAGCGGTCAATTGTTTTTTTTTAAGCTTTATTAGCATAATTCTTTTAAAATGTAAAAATAAATTTTAACTACGCACAAAGTCCTTAAAAGACTACTGGAAACTATCTAATGTAAAAGACTAATGTAGACTATCTTAATAAATTCAATTCAATTCAAGAAAGAAGACCGGCGCAGCCAAATCCTCACTCTTGACTGTCAAATTAACATTAATTCCATTTCAGATAATCATTTCGGAATAATCTTTGTTCAAAAATTAATTAATTCTTTTTGGCATAAGCGTAGGAGAACATAAAAAAAATTATCAAATCGATCAATTCAGCGGAGTTTGGTGAGAAAATGTGTTTAAATGTATAAATACACAAATGCGGCTTTATTGTCCATGAAGATAATAAGATTTATCGCTTTTTTTAAATAAAGGGCAAACCGAATGCCGAATGTTTTCTTTTTGAAATAAACCCCACCACTTCTACCAGTTCTTTTTCACCGGAAATCTTCATATCGGTTTTTTATGCGGTTTTTAGAAGCGGCCACCGCTTCCCCGCTTCCACTATGAGATATATTTCTGCCGATCCATGTTGATGGATTGAGTCATGATAAGTGCAAAATTCAACTCGTTTGTTAAATTGTACTCAAAAGGCCTTAAAGTCGGGTAATTTTGTTTGTGAAAAATGCCCGCATTTTTATCCGTGTGAACCGATTGAAATTTCTTTTCCAACTCATTTTGCTTCGCAAATGTTATTGCACCATTGTGCAAAATTTCAAAATTATTAAATGAAGCGGTCAAAAGTTATTAAAGAAAACAGTGGACGTCTCGAAATTTACACCCTGCATACTTTGAAAAAAGTTTTGAAATTATGAAAAAAATAAACATTTTCAATTTTTAAATTTAAGAAATGAGGGCAGGATAGAATTGTAGGATAAAATAAAGTATGTGTCTGAATTGGGCGCCATTATTGAGATGTGGCTCTGAAAACACTGGGATCAAAGCATATGAACATCAAATCATATAAATTGCGCTCGAACTCTTTCTATATGATGCACTATTAACAATTTTTGCCCAATCAGAACCAATCAAAAGTTTTATATGATTGTAATTAGATTATTTTTCTGGTACTCATCGTTAATGAACACAATTCAAATACTTTATTACGCTGATCGAAGAACATTCACATTTTGCGTGCAATTCATTCGCCAAAAGCAATTTTTCGTTTAGAAAATTATGTTGCTCACTTATGTTAGAAATCAAAATAAAAGTTTTTGAAATATAAAAATTTTTGTACTTACCGTGGCATTATCATTCACAAATTTTAATTTGCAAAATAAAGTTTTTAACATTTGTATTTGAAATTTTTTTTCTTAAATTAGATAACTTTAACCTTCATACTAACTTTTTAAAAATTTTCTAAAGAAAAATAAATTTTTGAACGAAAGAGTCTCTCTTTTTCGTGCAAAGTACAGAGTTAAATTATTTAATTTTAACCCTGACAAAATAAACGCAGCTTCCATTCAAAAACGTTTCAAGTGAAAAATTTTTTCATTATTCTCTAAATTATTATCTATTTTCACAGATAACTTTTACATTTTTTATGAAAAATACGCTTTTTTAAAGTTTATTATATGATTATGTGCTCAAGTCAAATTAGTTATGCGAGTTTTGAAATTTGAAATTTATTTATTCGCAAAAAGCACGTCACATATCATTACGTATGAACGTCAAATTAAAAATGATAAAAATTTTCATAATACTCGTACTTGTATTTTACTTGTATTTTACTTCATAATACTTGTATTTTACTCGTTCATTTACAAAATTTTTTAGATTTAGCATTTATACGTAAAAAAAATATTTAAAAATATTTTCTTAAAATATTTTCCATTTAAACTAAAAAATGTAATCGCAAAATTTCTTACTCTTTATACTGTGACGACTCGGGCCTAAGAGTTACAACAGATCAGGTTCGGATGAATGAGCAACGGATTTTAAATCGAGACTTTGTTATTTACAAATTTACACAAATAAAAAATATGAAAAATCAACGAGAATAGTCGCGCGGGTGTAGGTGAGAGACACGGTAATTTAGGCACGCGGGTTTGCCGAGCTTGTTGAGAGCGAAACAACGAGTGAAGTTGCGAGCACGCGAAAAGGGCAAAGGGCTACGTATTGCACTGAGCACAGTGGTCTTATGAACAAATATTGCTATCGCATTGGCGATAGCCGAGTTGGTCATGCTTTGCTGCAATTGCAAAGGGCGAAGTACAACGATTTACGCGTGTGAATCTTCGTGCGGTGACTGTTGTTGATATGTTTGGCGTTGTGACAAACGTGCATGCAACAATAAAAAAATTAAATTAAAAAACTTATGCTAAAGAATGTAACGAGTATTTTTGTAAAATGTAATCGATCAATCGCAACTGTAGTGTACGAACGGGCGCAATTCACTTGACAATTTTCATAAAAACAATAACTTTATTTACAATGAACTAGACGCACAAACAACATTACAAACTAACTGTAAGCGATTTTACTTAAGAGCACCATTAAGTGTGGAAGAGGTCAAACACTTTAAAATTGCTTTAAAAAACAACATATACTTTCGGTTAGTAAAGTTAGCAAATGATTTTAATCCGACTTTGGCTATAGCAACTAATAAATGCTTTTATTTTACGATATGTAAACATTTGAGAGCAATTTGAGAAAGTTACCAAATTTTCTGTCAAAGAAAAATGAAAGAATAATAATTGTATTTGAAAGTTTTTTCGTGTTCTTTGAAAACTATTTTTTATATGGTACACTTATGTCCAATAAAATCTTTCAGTCTAGTGCTTTAAATGATGTGTAGTGAAAAGATTTTATTGGACATGGGTGTACAAAAAGGTTATCTTTTCAGTTAAATCAAAAATTGCGTTTATTCTCTAATACAAAATTTTACTCAATCCGTTCATTAAATTGTTTGCTAATTTTAAAACAGATTTTTCTAATAGACCAAAATCTTTTGTAATATTTTCAGTTGCTTTACTACCCTTGATGAATAATTTATTAAAGAATTTTCAATGGTCAGTCAATGATTAGACATGGAGAGTACTCATTTTCTAAATGAAGTTGCAATGTTGTTTTAAAAACTCAACAGTAGACTTTTTCCGTTAAGTGGAACAAACTTTTGCATCGAAAGATGTTCCGACAAAAAATGATAACAATGTGAGAGATTTAATTTTGATCGAATTCACTTTGAAAATATGACTACTACATGTGCATGATGTTAATACTTTTTATAAGTTCAATTTGTACCGGCTTTGTGGCAATGATCTTAAGCATAATGTGAAGCTCACCTTAGAGTGAAAAATTTATGAAAAGAACATTAAATACAAGAAAGACAGAAGTAAATGTTTGGTAGTGAGTCGTCGTTTTCAGTCAAATGTTTTCGTTCGAAAATTAAAAATTAAAATCTTATTAATCTCACTAAAAATGAACTCTCTGCATATTCAAGATTCAACTTAGATCTATAAACATTTGCAGTTTGTTCAGATTCAATTTATTTCTTTGTTAGTTTGAATTTGTGATAAGTTTCATTGTTTTATTCAAAAGGATTTGATTTTTCAAATAGAATAATAAATTACAAAAACTAAAAATAGTCGACGTCAAACTTCAGAGTTTTAAAAGAATATTACATACACAGGAAAATTTTTTTATTAAATTAAGATTCAAAAAGAAAAGAAAATGCATATTAAATTTGAATTTTGAATTTGATAAAATTTATTATTTAGATTTATTCATGATGCCTAAAAATGCAGAATCTTACAATTTTCTCATCTCGTTCACTTTTGGTGGAAATAAAATAATTAATGAGAAGCTATTTCTTTACCTTGTTCTATTCAAATAATTTTAAAAGAAATACTTTATTTTGTGCTTTCAAATGAATCAAAAAGTGATAAAATTTTGAGTTTTACGATTTTAAAGAAGTAAAAAAGAAAATTTATTTGTGAAGCGAGTTTGATCAGCAACGATTTACATTGATTATTCGTGCTTGAGTTACTCATGAGTAAATGTTTGGTCATTTATTCATTTAATGGCTTTTGCTTCTAACGACTACGATTACTTTAAGCACTCATTAATGTCACCAAAACATTTTTAGATTTGTACTAAAGAATCTAAAAAAGCTTTTCTTATATAAGAAAATATGCGCTTAAATATTGTTGATAAAACAAAAATTTGAAAACTCATTTTCAAATTTATTATATTCTTGATTCTTGAATTTTAATATTCCTTCGTAAAATAAAAACAAAACGACGACAATATTAATTTATCATCTTTTCATTTAAAAATTTCTCAAAAGTAAATTTTTTAAAATTAAAAAGCAAGAAAGAGAAGTGAATGCAATTTTAAATTGCAAAATTCTTTTTTTACTTTGTTTGTTTCTGCTTTGTCAAAGAAAAAGCAAAAATTTTCTATTAAAACTGAATTTTGTTTTTTGATATTGCTTAGAAACTGTATCATTTTAATAAACGTTCTTAGATTGTATTTATCTTAATAGAGACTAACTAGAGGAAGAAATATAATCTAAAGTTATTCAAAAAGAAATGAAACTCATTTGTTTTTCACACAGCAAATTCTATAAAAATTTTCGCAACTTGTGCAATCAAGCACTTTTACTATGTACATAAATAATCAATAAATTCTAAAGCATAAATTCAGTTTATTGGTTTGTATAAGCACTACGTTTGCAAACTTAAACTCGAAGAAAATAACTTCGAGTGAAATAACTGTTATTACGTTTTTATTTTGCTCTTTACCAACAAGAATTGAGATTGTTTTCGCTTTCTTTTTGGCTCTAAAAACGCCTCTTCGTTTATTCACTCTCACTACCAAAGCCAAACAAAAAACATCGCAAAATTCACTTTTACTCGCTTATTGTTTTAAAATCATTAAACTCACTCATTGATAGTTTGCTGCTTTTTGTTATGTTTTAGTAGCTGCTTTGAAAATAAGGTCACTGCATTTGGGTCGTAGTATCCATTTGTTAATGTCTATTTCAACTGTTGTTTTCGATGCATGCTTAAATTTATAAAATTTTACATGAGCTTGAGTTCATTTATATCTCTTGTTCATTTCTCTGAGCACTCTTTCTAATGCTTAATTCATAAATACGCGCAACTTGTTATCTTAAGTAATCTGTAAGTATATAAGAATTCAATGAAAAATGAACTTCATCAAATATTTAAGCTTTCCAAAAAATTTAGCTTACCAGTTAAGTCTTTTTGCTTATATTGAGTCATTCATATTGCATTAACTTCGAAAATTGAAGACTCATCGCAAATTGTTAACTAAATTATATGAATTGAGGTACTTTACATTTTGAATAAAAGAAAAATTTGCATTTTCTTAAAGCGTTAAAATGCTGAAATTCTCGTTACTTAGAGAGCATTTAAATTTTCGATCACAACAAAAATAAAAACTGAAGATTGCTGCTTTCAAAATAATATTTCACAGAGACCATTAGCATTTTCTAGAAAAGAGGCTGTTGTTATAACGCCCGAGTGACAAACATTGAAATCATTTTCTGAGTGAAACACCGAAAAGCTTCATTTCGATTTTCAAGCGATGAGAGCCTAATTGTCATTGTATTAGGAGTTTAAATTATTAATGAAAGGAGTTGATGTTTTCGTGAAACATATGCGAAGCAAGTTTTTAACTAAATATATTGAGGAAACAATCAGGTTGCCTTCTCTATAAATTTAATTAATGAACATAAAGTAAAGAAAATCGGGCAAGACGATGAAAGCTGCAGATGCCATCTAAAGCTTTTATTTATATTGATTTTCTTACTAGAAGATCGTATATAAGATAAAGTTAAATTGTTTGTATTCTAAGGCTAAAACTTCTCATAAAATAAGCAAAAAAGATGTGACATTGAAAAGCTCATTAAGAGTTCGCTTTTTGCCATTAATTTCACTGCAAAAGCAGCGATAAAAGGCAAGTAATCAAACGTTTTAGTTGAGCGAATTTCGCAGAGATGTAAAGCGAGGCACTCTATTTGCACTCTATTTATGTAGCGTATAACCATGAAACATTAAAGTGACAAATCAAATTAATTTTTAGTTTGCAATGTTTTCTGTGAGAAAAGTTTTTTAAAAAATGCGATTTAATTTAACATATTCATGAAAATCATAATCACTTCGTTTTCAAATTGAATATTCATAACATTAATAATTTTGCTTTCTGCTTATTTGAGCGCCTAAGTGCTTGCAATGAAATCTGAAATCATCACGAAATATGGCAATTTGAGTTTTCGAACAACTTTTCCAACATAAAAATGAACAAGAAATGGGAATAAAAGTGATTTTCCTTTTCCATGGCAAGAATTTGGTCGAGTTTCACTTAATTCTATAGAAAATTT
>NCKU01003990.1:0-13410 GCA_003675995.1 Dinothrombium tinctorium | reverse complement strand
GCGTGCATTTACTTCGAACAACACAATCGGCGCATAAACACAAGCACACCAATCTTGGCGAATCTGTTTTTTGGTCGTGCGTTTTCTGAATAACTGAAAACAAGAAAGCAATGTTGAAACAGAGCGTTAGAATGAGAGTGAGTGATTGAGAGAGAGAGAGAGAGAACTCACAAAACTTTGAATCCAATTAAATATTAATTGTCCGAAAAACAGACTCAACACTGCGAGTAAATTGATCAATGCGACCGCTGTTTTCGGGTCGTTTGCTAATCGCTCTCTCAACTTGACGATTGCGAACACTTGAAATTGCATCATTATGATTGATATGTGGAAAAAATTGATCGCTGTCGAATGAACAGTGGCGCTTATTCTGCTCGGTGTGTACACATAGTAAATATTGTAGCGATCGACAATGTGTTTGATAATCATATACAACAAACCGCAAGGTGCGATCAGCGGACACGAAAGACTGAATGTGACCACAATGAAGAAAATGAGCAAAAATCGTGAATACAGAACGCCGAATTGAAATTCGAATATGACGAGCTTTCGAACGCTTTCGTACTCAGCGCTCGTTTGCGAGAAAAAATTGGACAAGAAAAAGTAGAGAAACAATTCTGGAAAACGAAGCAATTCCATCGCGTTACTCACGAATGCTGACTGAATGACCATATTTGTGAAGAAAGCACCGTTCTCTGAAGTCATATTTTGCCACGGAAACGAGCCATTTTTGATGAATGTATTTATGAATAGCACCCGTGTGCTAAATCATTGCAAGCAGAAGCGATTAGCCATCTTTCACTCACAAAAGTGAAAAACAAACCTCGAGTAGCCGAATATATGAAGCGTGAATGTCATCATCACCAGGAAGAAGAATGTCTTCCACATTATCGAATGATTTTTGCCCGATATTGTAAGATATGGTAACATACCACTGCTCATCGACACGAACGATGGCAATATTGTGCCCGCGATGACGAGAAGAAGCGGCGAAAAGTATTGCGTCAAAATGGGGCTGAATACTGAGATTCGATCGCTGACATCGTCTTCGAATCGTGCGTAAAAATTCATCAAAAAAGTCGGCGTCGAGAAGAAAAAGAATAATATGAACAACCAAACGTTCACAACGATTCGGCGTAGCCAAATCATTTTAAAATCGATCGGAACGTCGTACCTAAATAATAGAACGAAGTAAGAAAAAGCGAGAAGAAAAACGTACCAATTAATATCATCAGGATGAGGAGCTGTACTAACAAACCAACGACCAACTTCATAATTATCTCGTTTACGTCGAAAAAAGCTCACAAACCACTTGCACAAATTATAAAACCAATTGATGCAAAATAAATTTCTCAACTGACTTCGGTGCGATTTAATGAATGCCTCGGCTCTATTAGGAAACAAACTCATCTGACATCATATTTCATTGTCGTATTCTTTGAAATTACTGTTTTGCCATTTCTTCGGTTTCGAATGTGATGAACACTGAGCCAGTTGGATTCTCGAGACATTTTCGATACTCGAGCTCGATTTCTTTTTCGAGATCGCGTTGCCGCTTATTGTAATACTCTAAACCATCTACTTTTGGACAACAGAGACAGCAGCAGAGCAATCCTCCCAATCTTCCAAAAAAATACGGTCGCCCTTCGAATCGCGTATTGTACTCAACCAGATACTCTTCGCAAAAGTACTTGGCGTTGATCACACTGTTGTACTTCTCATACATCTTATCCAAAGCACCAGCGTCGTATACAAATTGAATGCCTTCGATCCGAGCCTCAGGAATGCTTTGCCGAAAGAAATCAACCAGAATCGCTTTAGATCGAACTGATTTTGGTAATTTGCGAATGAACAACGTTTTTGATGAGCCAAGTTCTTCTTCCGCTTTGATAATTTGCGAAAAATGCCGCATCATATAAATGCCGATCGGATAAAGTACAACCGATAATATAACATGAACCCAAAGTGTGTCAGAGGCTGTAGCTGGAATGTTAGCGATTGTTGTTTGTTGAAATGATTGATGCTCCAAAGCTTAATGAAAACGTCCATTTAAAAATAATTTATAATGAAGTAATGAGAATGAATACCTGCTTTTCCATAAAGATTTACCGGCAATACAATTACTAAGCAAATAATTGTCAACAAGAGGAGAAAATAAATTATGTATCTTTGAAAAATCAGATATTGCACAGCATCTAATCCTTTGCGACGATAAATTTCCTTGTCTTTTAAAATCAGAGTGTCCAAAAGCCAGAAGCCGAAATGAATTAAAGATTCTATTGACTGCAAACAATTTTTTAAAAATTAAAACATTGACGAAAGTTAAGATTTTAGATAAGTACTATTGGTCGAGTTAACTCTCCTCTTTGTGCCAAATATTCAATTTTTCTCTCGGCGCGATCAAAATCTTCATCGAGCCCCTCACGACGTCTTTTTGTTCTAACTCTCCATGTGTCAAACGGAATTTTTTTAGCGAACTCTTCTTGAGCCCGTAAAATATCTTCCTCCTCGTCTACTTCGAATTGCTTTTCAGCCGCCAACGAATTTGTTAATTTCGGCGGAACTAAAAGAGTCGATTTATAAATTTCGTGATTATGGCTTTCTATTAGTGTCTGTCGCTCGGTCGTTGTCAAATGCGATTCTCGATCGCCGTAAATAAACTGGAGCCAACTTTGTTGGACAAAACGAAGATAATAAATTCAATTTCTAAATTGAGCGTTCTTACCCCTTGTGAGTTCTTGTTAACTGCTTCGATTTATTATTCCACGCTTTTCTTCGTAAAATCGAAAATGAAAGTAATGAAATCTTAAAGTTAAAATGATATTTAAAATAAAAAAAACGAATTTATACTTTTTCTTACAAGAAAAATAAAAATGTTCAATGTCAATGAAAATGGGAGTCCTTCCCAGCCTGTTTTAAGCTGTTGCACTGGTTTAATTGAGGCCATTTCATATTCAAAATTTGATGGAACAAAATAAAGAATTTTTATCAATAAAGGAGACAAAGGAGAATATTTTTAAAATGTTCTTTTACAAACAATAAATTGTTTTGGCATTGCTCGTGAAACGATTGTTATTTTATTTTATTCAATTTGTTGGTTTACTCACATGTGTTAAGAAAATAAAATTATTAAAATCAGATTTTTAAGTTTTTAAATTTAGTTTTGGTTTAATCAAAATTAATCAGATTTAAAATTAAATAAGAATACTTTTGAGATTATTTTTAAATTGAATTTTTCATAGATAACCAATTAAATAATAGATAAAAATAAACATTTTGATTGAATAATATATTAAATTGTCAACATTAGAATAAAAAAAACCTTAGCCGAAATCTAGCCGAAAAATGCTTACTTTTTGCGCCGAAAAAAACACATCACTGATCGCCACTTTTCTATATTATAATATGTTAATATGATAAATTCTTAAAAAATAAAAATAAAAACTTTTTTGTTTGTTGCTTTGCACTTTTAAAATTTTGCACACAAATAAGTTGCTTCACTCAAATCCAAACCTTCGATGAGCGTAATGCAAGCATCAAATTCTATTTAATTGCTAAGTTGCATTAAAATCAAGATCAGACAAGAAAATAATTTAGTTTTCTTGTTTAAACGTATAAGATATAATTCGTATAAAACAGTTTACAAGATCAAATCAGGAAAAGAGATTTGTGAATTGAATAAAGATTTTTATTTTCAAAATTGAACGAAATTACAATCAATCATTTAAAGTGAAAACAGTGTCAAAAATACACTCTTTTAAAGTGAATAAAGAAGGATGAATTTACAATAAAATAAAAATGCGCTTTTTGCAAAGCACTTCGACGTATAATGTGAGGCTTTTTTACACAGAGAGATCATCATTCACCAAATGGAACTCAAAGTGTGAACATCTGCTGTTTGCAGCTTAAATGATGAATCTTTGTTTAAACTATGAACACGTAAATCAATTTCACAAAAGTTTTTATGCGCAAAGAAAAGTGATGTTAATTGTGTCAATCCTCGATCACAGAATACTTCTATCGAGGAGACATCCACCAGCAATCTCACGTCCATTAGCTTTGAATTAGTTAGTCTCATCGCTCTCGCTTTCAGTGAGTATTTATTCGAAAATTCGATCTCGCCTGATTTCGATCGATCGATCTCGTATTGGTTTACAGACAAAAAATAATTCAAACAAATAGATTCCGATAAATTATTTCTTAAACACAATTGTAACGACGAGTCTGGTGCCAAATTTTCAATGTTGAAATTAAATTGCATATCAAAAAGATGTTTTCGCTCGTCACATGGCTTGCTGATAATGTATGGGTTATCAACACTTAAATCGATCTCATTCAGCAATATTTGAATCGGCTTAGTGTCTCTTAACAATTTCACAGTACGTACAGGAGTTGAAGCAAGAAAAATGTTTTTACCCACCGATTGAAGCGATAAAGTTCTCGGTATAGTCAGCTGTCCTCTCCAAGGAGATGTCGGCACTAGATTTCCATAATCCCAGTTATTCATCCAGCCGATGAACAGTCTCATTTCAGGCGATGTGCCAAACCAAGTGATGCCGGCATAATTATCTGGCCCAAAATCAATCCACATAACAGTTTCGGGAGGATTTCTGTTCACGAAATTTACGCCGTCGAATGAACCGATAAAATATTGTGTGGCAGAACCATTGTTTGGACCACCAGGATTAATGCTTACAAGTAAAACCCAAAATGTTTCGTTGTTTAACGATAAAGGAAATAAATCTGGACACTCCCAAACACCTCCATGTGAGCCTTCCTTTTCTCCAAATTCGCTTAACTTCGTCCAATCAAGCAGATTATATGACTTGTAAAATATGATTCGATCGAATGCTGCAAGTGTCATGATGTAGTGATCTTTGTAGGCGATTATCTTAGGATCTCTAAAATCGAATATTTCGGGATTATCTATTATCGGATTACCCTTGTACATTGTCCAATGCATGCCATTGTCGTTACTATACGCGAGACTTTGCCGCTGCAATCGCGGTATTTCTTCCGTTGATAAATGCTGAGTGAAGATTGCAATTAAAACTTTGTTTGCGCTGCTTTCTTGAAGTCCAGTTACATTGCGTTCGTCGACAAGTGCGCAGCCGGAAAAAATCGTACCAAGTTCATTCGGATATAGGGCGATCGGCTCGTTTTTCCAATGAATAAGATCGTTAGACGTGGCGTGACCCCAATGCATTGGACCCCACTGTGTACTATTGGGATGATGTTGATAAAACAAATGAAATGTACCGTCGTGATAAACTAAACCATTCGGGTCGTTCATCCAATTCTTCGGCACACTAAAGTGAAATTGTGGCCTGTGTGGTTCTCTGTAGAGTAAATTTGGAACCAGAAGCTGCGAGTTGTTTGGGATGATAGAGAAATAAGAAATTAGTATCACGAAGATAAGTAAGAGCAGAGACGAAATTATATAATATTTGCAATTATCTGTTGGCTTTTTCTTGGTATATTTCATTTTCATTTCAACTAGAAAACTTTACAAAACTGCAAAATAAAGTGTTGAAAAATTTTTACAATTAAAAACTTTTTTACTTGCAATGAACTCGATGCGTTCGCGAAATCGATTGACGATTTTCTTCAAAACTTCTCTAATTTTTATAAACGTTTTGTTTCAAAGTACACTTTTCGTTACTTTTCTGTGGTGATTGCGATCGCTAGGCACGGCCTTCTATTTTCAGTCGTAATTGCTCGAAAGGTGTGCACTTTGTTAGCTTTTACTCCGTTCAATATTTTTTCACTTCTTGAAATTCGACATAATTTGCTTCTTGATCATATCGACCCACGTAAACATTATCTAAATAACATGTGATTCATTAACTTTTTTTGATAAAATTATACTTTGTAGAACAAGAAAATTTCAATATTTTATCAAATAATTGCGTGTTTGTCCGACTGTTCCTTCTTTTTTCTCTGTCAAAAAATCTAAGATTCACTTAACGTTAAAGACCAATTAGAATAAATTATTCGTTGTGAATAAAATTACTGTAAACGTAACAAGCCAAAATAGCAATTGCAAAACATTCTATCATTTACTGTACTTTCTTCTTATGGAAATATATTTCAATAAATAAAATGTCAATGATTAAGATTATACAAACGCCGAAAGCAGTACACACATTCGATTTTCAGCGAAATACTTTTTGGCTTCCTTGCTGTCAAACAATATTTTTAAGCTTATTTCAATAAAACAATTTTCTTTACTTTGTATTCTCAGTCCGATGAGAGCTATAACAAATGTTTGAACAGATTGTGTTCCATATAATTTCTTAACAAAGTTATTACGGATGTTAGTATTCTTGAATCCGAAACCAGATGGTTGCTCTTGCTGTGAAGGGTCGACCATTATTGCCACATTTTGATATTGTGGAGAAGTAGAGGCCATTTCTGTTGAATCTCTTAAAATCGCAACAATAGAACAATAGAACAATTACAAGAATAGATTTCCAATGCGCGAGATTAATCAAATATCTTATTGTTTCTCGTGATCATTTTAAGATTTTTTCAATTAAACGCATTATTAAAACTGCTAGAAAATAAATCACACAAATTGTCTGAGACAATAACATAACATAATATATTTATTTACTTTAAGGCATCACTGCCCGTATTTTATAATTAGAACAATTATCAATCAAATACAAACTGATACGAACTATCAAATACGAATTATTAAAAAATTCATTCATAATCTTAATTACATCGTTAATTGTTAATTATAATGATTTCACAAAAAATTGATTTAAATGAAACATTAAATTAAAGCCGAGCAAATGCAAATTGAATTATCTCAGGAGAGTACTTTATTTTATTGTGCGTTGGTGGAGGTTTTACTGTATAATATAGTCCTAATTTAACAAGCGAGTACTCACTGCTTTGTTGAAGTGCGGTTTCTTCAATCGCGCAACAACCCTCAAGTACACTCAAAATCTTTTCATATCAATACTTTATTTAATAAAAATGTAAAAATGAGCGGAAAAATAAAAATGAAAGTAGAAGCAATTATGAACCATACGATATTCATAAGAACAAAGGATATTTTGTTTCTGAACATCGCGAGAGAATCTTGCTAAAATACTGAATGAATTTCACCTTATTTATACATCTCTATAACGATCTTTGACTCGCAACGATTTTGAAGCAACTCGAAAATTGGGCAAGTAGCAACATTCGTTCGGCGTCGGATTTGTGATATTTTCGCATTGTATTTATCAGCGCATATCATATAAACTAGAGTAAAATCAAAATCATGTGCATTCTTCGATGTTTCCATTATATAAGAAGTTGTAGGAGAAGTTAACGTCTTAGTTTCACTTATAATCCCATTGTCCCTTAATTATGGCAACTTGACTATTATTATTGTTGGAGTTATAATTAATTGAGTCAAATTGTAATGCGAGAAAAAATTATCCAAACCATGTGCATCTTAATTTTAACATGAATTAAAAATTTTCGTTCGTATTTTTATCTTCTTACTAATAAAAAGCATGCGAAAATAATTAAAACTGCGTAGTTATTTATTTCATTTCATTTTATTAAATTCATTGAAAAGGGCCTACGTGCCTTATAACTTGAAACGAATGAATTCAATTATTATTTTGATTTTTAAGTTCCTACTCGATTTCATTATTTCTTAGGCCCATTTTGCTCAATTAAATCATTATTGAACTAAATTTTAGGATTGTATAATACATTGTATATAATTGAGGAAAATCCGCACTCTGCTTAAAAAGGAAACCATCAATTGAATTTAACTTACATATTCAGTTTTAACGCTCAAATATTCGCTTGAAGTTCCGCAACATTCAGAAGATCAGAAGTGAGATTATCTTCTGCATACGTTTTGTTTTAATTTCGCCAATATTTCAAAATGCTTTTTCATTTTCATTTTTTCATTGTTCCCATCGCTTTAATCTTTAAAAGCGATTACAGGTAAGTGTAATAAAAAAAACCCTACCTAAACTTTATTTAAATTTTATCAGTTCAAGTGAAAAAATCAACTATGCTGTCGCGATACCGGCAAAGATTACGCCGAATTCTAAATACTCAATAACTGCTTGTATAGATAGTGAAGCTTCGGTAAATGCAACGACAACATTTGCGATTTCTCTCATCAAATATATCGATGATTTTCATCATGAATCGATTGCCGAAGAAAAAATCACACTTAATAGCGGCGAGATGAAAACAGTTGATTTTTCGACCAAAGATTTCAAATATGGGGAGTACGAAGCGAGCGTGACTGCGACCGGTGCGCTTAAATTTAATCGTCTGAAAAAGCTTTACTTTCAAAGTGAAACTGTTATCTTCATTCAAACCGAGAAATCCGTCTACAATGTAAACGAAACTGTGCATTTTCGTATTTTAACGCTCGACAGCAAACTTTATCCGCTACAACATATTCCAATTTCAATTAAAATCAAGGTAAGTTTCTGCATTTTTCATGCCTTCTGAGTTAAAACCTTTTTAAGGATCCAAAGCATCATTTGATCAAAAAGTTTAAAGGAACAACTGAAGATGGATTGTATGTGAATAAAATACATTTAGCTGATCATCCACCGATTGGAGTTTGGAGCATTGAAGTTTCACAAGAAAATCACGAGCACAGAAAAGTTCAGAAAAATTTTGAAGTTCACGATGATAGCATGTTAAGGTATCATATCAATTTGAAAATGCCCGATTATATCATTCATGGAGCGGCCAAATTTCCAGTGACCGTACATGTCAGTAGTCTTCACGATAGTCCCATTAATGGAGACATTTATCTGAAAGTATTTTCCCAAAATGGTGAACATATTTACAATTTTGAATCTCACGGTAAAAGTGAAACGCAACTAATGATTGACTTAAAAGATTCGGTCGACTTTCGTCGCTCGGATCGAAATTTGTTCAAGTTTGAAGCAACGTTTGAAGATAATCATTTAAAAAGTAGTTACATAAAAACAAAACAGTTGATTGTCTACAAAGAAGACGTTGAAATTAAATTGAAAGAGTCACATTTTGGTTCATTTAACGAAAAATTGGGTCACAGATTGATAATAAGCGTCACAAAAAGAAACAATGAATCGATTGATATGACAACTTCTGCTATAATAACGTTTACTCCGCATTTGAGTCTTAAAGGAGGACAAATCGTTTCTTTATTAGAAAACGGCTTCATCTCTGCTTTTATTGATATTGATGATATAAAGAAATTTGCTTATCACTCCGACACATATTATTTATACGTAAATGTAGCCATACATGAGTTGAGCACAACAAAGCATATTGGAGTCGTTAATGGGCCGCTAAACTGGAGCAAAAGTTGCAATTGCTTTCTTCAAAAATCTGATCTGCAAGTAGTTAACAAAGAAATGACCACTGTGAAGCTGATTGCATCGAGAAAACTGTCAAAATTTCATTACCAAGTAATGAGCAAAACTGGAGTCACTTACAGCGAAACGATTGATACAAAAACGATCGATTCAACTAAAAATGGAACGAATCAAAATTTTTTCGAGTACGACGTTGCCGCTCGCATTACACCAGATATGTCACCAAAAGTAGAAATTTTAGCTTACTCCTTTTGCGAACACAAACTAATCTCGGATATGATTGCATTTGATGTCGAAGGATTAATACGCTTTCCACTTCAATTGAATGTTGATAAAAATGAAACAAAACCCTCTTCGATCATTAGTATCGATATCAGCGCAAAACCAAGAACAACGGTTGCAATGTTAGCTTTTGACGAGGAGCAAATCTCGCATACAGTTAATAACGACATCATCAAAGAATATGTGCTCGATATGATCAAAGAACGAATCGGATGCGGTGACCAAAAACAATATGTAAGTTGTCAGTATGTGGACGCAGAACTTACATCGACTGCATACTACGACGAAGATGATTACAAAGTTCATGAAATTTTTCGTAAATGCGGATTATTTTTATCGACAAACAGCTTCACAAAGCATTCTTGGCTACATGAGTTTCATCCGAAAGTGGGAGATTTAATCGGCCATAATAAGGACGAAGCTTTTCTCGCAAAAGGCAAGTCAAGAAATGTAATTTACTTTGCTAATATTCAAAATGTTTAGAGTTTTCGCGAAAAAAACGACACGTAAAAAAGAATATTAAAGTGAACAAGCATATTGAAGAGACAAGTCATCATAAATTGGTGTCAATTAATCGAATCGAGAAAACTCCGCCAACATGGCTCTGGGATGTAATTGAATTAAAGTGAGTAGTAAGTTCGTCTCAGTGATTTTTAAATGTTTTCCTATAAACAGAGAAAATGAAAGCAAAACAATTTATAAGAAACTTCCTGATTCAGTCACTTCTTGGTCCATCACTGGCTTCGCTTTGAGCGCGGAACACGGCTTTGGATTAAGTGGCAAAACTGAGGTGAAAAAAACTTTTATTTTGCTTTTATTAAAAACTTATTAAAAAATTTCAAACTTAAGATTAAAGTGACAAGACCATTGTCAATAATACCATTGCTTCCGCATTCGCTTGATCTCGGGGAATCGTTCCATGGCATCATTACAATTCATAATAATTTAAATAGTTGGCAGCGAGTCAATGTAACATTTCACAATGAAAAACACGAATTCAAGTTTAACCTTAAATCAGCTAAAGTTATGATTCCTGGATCCGATGAAAGAAAAGTGCCATTTCCTGAAACGCCAACAAGAGCTGGCTTGATTGATTTCACGATTACGGCGAAAGCAAATGACTTTGAAGAAGAAGTAAGAAGAAGTGTGTTTGTTAGACACGAGGGAAAAACGTATTATTTGACGCAAGCGATGCTAGTTAATGTGAATGAATCTGATTTAAAGTATTCAAAAAGTTTCACCATTGACATAGTGAATAATGCGATCGGACCAAAAGTGGAAGTGATCGTTTACGGGCACTTTTTAGCTCCTTTAATGAATAGTTTGGACGACTTGGTACGAATACCTCGTAATAATGGTGAGCAAAATTTAATCACATTTCGACCGATTGTCGCATTATTAACAAAAGCGAAATCATTCAAAGCTAAAATATCGAAATCAGTCAAAATGAAAGCGATCTCCAGTCTAGAAAGCGCTTACCAGCGACAGTTGACATTCATTCAGAAAGATGGTTCGTTTAGTTTATTTCGAGACAAACGAAACAATGGGAGCACTTGGATCACTGCATTTGTGATAGACTCCTTTTTGAAGGCGAAAGCATTCATCGATATCGACGAAACTGTAATTGAGAAAGCATTGCATTTCTTGATGAATCAAAAAAGAAGCGATGGCTCATTCGAGGAAAGAGATGAATTCATGCATTTGAAAGCCAAACATAATCGCGTTTCGCTTACAGCTCACATCGCCATTATTTTAATGTCAAATAATGAAACAAAATTTAGATTTAAGGACGCATTGCAAGCCACACAAACTTTTCTTGTGAATAGTTTAGATACTTCTAACGATATCTATGAAATATCATTGATCACTTACGCCATTCACCTTCTTTCTGATTCGGAAGCCGAAAGAGAAAAATCATTCGAAACTTTGTGGAAAAACGCTAAAAAAGAAAACGATTTAATCTTCTGGAAGCATGAACACAATGAACAGCAATCGATTGAAGCCACTGCATATGCATTGCTCACACTTTATCATCGCAAAGAACTCAAAGACAGTGAATCTGTGTTTCGTTATCTAATCTCGAAGCAAAATTCAAAAGGTGGCTTTATGTCGATGCAAGACACAGTTGTGGCAATAGAAGCAATCGCTGATTACAATCAATTTCGTGTTAATCATTTGGATGTAACTGTCGATTTGCAGAATAGTAAACGGAGGACACTTCACATCGATGCCGACCATAAGTTTGTTCTGCAAAAATTAAAACTTGAGCTGGATGCAAGATCTTTGTTGATTAATGTGTCCGGTGATTCAAACGCAGTGGTTCAAATAGCTACTCAATACAATTCAATTGAGCCCACTGATCAAACATTTTTTCATATTTCTCAATTTTGTGAAGTAATGAACAACGAAACGGAAATCAAACTAAAAATATGCGTCAGGTAAAAACTTTTACTTATTTTAATACTTTTAAACTAATTTTTGTGAAAATTTCAGGCGGAAAGAAAGTGAAACTTCAGGAATGGCAGTGATGGAAGTATCTATACCATCTGGCTTCGTTGCCGATGATTTGGTTACGCGATCGAACAGCGAAAATTTAAAGCACGCAGATTTATTTGAAGCAAACTCCAATCTTGTAGTCGTTTACTTCGAGCTGGTACTTTGACTATTCAGGAAATGACCAATTCAAAGCTGATTAATCAATTTCATTTTATAGCTCGAAAATGTAGAAGAATGTTTTGAAGTATATGCATTTCGAGTGATCTATGTGAAGCATATGAAGCCAAAAGCAATCACTGTATACGATTACAATGATAACTCAAAAGCAGCGACCGTATTTTACACTGTGGCTTGTTGATATTATTCATCTAGAAAGTTAAACTCCAATTTTCTTGTGTTAAAATGGATCTGTGAATGTTGACAATTTAATATATTATTTGATCAAAATGTTTATTTTTATCTATGAAAAATTCAATTTAAAAAATATTCTTATTTAATTTTAAATCTTATTTAAAATTTTGATTAAACCACAACTAAATTTAAAAATCGGAAATCATTTTGTTTAATATGAAAGCGTTAAAGTTCTCGAAAAAATAGCGAACAACTTATGATCATAAAGGAAACAACAGAAAATTAGAAGAAAAGTGCTTTCTGTGAAAATCAATTGTTGAATATTGTTTAAAGCAGAACTTTATTTTGGTCGCTATGTTTTATGACATCGTCAAGGAAAAAATAATGAAAATAAGTGAGGGTAAAATTGACGACTTTGTTTTTTCAAAATTCTTATGTGGAAAGGATGTCACAGATTATGTTGTACAACTTACCTCTTTAAGGTGTTAATTAAGTTGTATAAATACTGCGACAAAATGATAGAGAAGCACCTTTTTCCTTTCTCTTCCACCGTGTTTAGTCAGAAAATAAATTTAGAAACTGCGAAATGATGTCTTTTTTTCATCACAATAAGTAAATAACAAAACAGCGTAAAAGCTTCAATGAGCTCTCTTTTCTACCGAATGAAAATTTTTCTACTTTTTTATTTATTTTTTTGTCGTCTTTTATTATCGATTTTAGTCTTCATCAGCTGTAATTGTATTGTACGCATTATGCGTGTACAGATATCTTTTAATGTTCATCAAAGCGCAAAAGTAATGTAAAGTTATTTCTCGAGGAAACATGATAAATGTGCTTTTATTAAATTATATTTCAAGCTAAAAGTAATCATCAAAGTATAAAATATGAATTCAAACATCCGTTATCGTATTTTAGCAGCTGAAGATGAATTAGAAGCAAG
>NCKU01003989.1:0-13412 GCA_003675995.1 Dinothrombium tinctorium | reverse complement strand
ATTTGGAAACCAAACTTATCACAAATGTCGAGCAAAAGCCGCCACTTCCAGTTATCTCGATCAAATTTCCATTAAAATTTGTGATCAACAAAATTGTCTCTCAAAATTATAGTGCGATGAAAAAAGAAAAGCTTTTTAACGAAAGCAACTCAGTCAAAAATCATTCATTTATATCAAGCATTTTGAAAAGTGATAATCGCTATGTGCCGAAGTGCAACTTGATTACAGTGCAAAAAGAAAAATTCGCTTGCGAAAAACTTGGCGATTCTTTGATTCTAGCGAATGAAAAGTACGTGATTATTAACTTTTTGACTGATCAGAGAAGCAATAAATCAATCCAAAATGTTGATTCTATTGATATATCGTTCGATGAATACTTCTTTGATTTTCCCTCAGCCTGCTTCTATCTCCAAAGCGTCTTTAAGAAAGACTTCGCTTTCTCAAGCAATTGGTGTGCAAAATTTAAAGTCAGAGTTGGAATAATGATTTATACAAAGAGTGAGGTACTTTCGGTTAAATATCCACCGCGACCCTATACAAACTGTATTGACTATACGAAGACAAATTTTTTGACGAGAGCAAATTGTATTTACAATTGCACTATTGAATCAACATTGAAATTGTGTGATGCTTTACCAGCTTTTATTCAATTAGGAATACGAGATGATTTACAATTGAATCGTTCTTTACGAGCCGAAGATGAATGTTTCATCAATAATAAAATCATAGAAAAATGCAAAGCATGTTGTGCACTTGACTGCGAGCACTCGATTTACAAGCTGTACAATTATGAAAACTTTAATTTCATCAAAAATTTCAGACTATTAATTGAGTTTGATGATAAAGCTTTATTTATTTATACACTGACACCGATAATGCAATCACTCGATTTAATCGTTTACATCGGAAGCGCCATTTCATTTTGGTTCGGAATCTCGGTAAACGATGCTTTCGCTTCAATTTTGAGCAAACTTTTAAAAAAAACGAACAAATCAAGTAGGAAAATATTTAAGCAACGAAATAACATCTGGAAACGCGTTTGTTTTATTTTATGCGTTTTTGGTATATTCCTCCAATCAAGAACAATATTTACTCAATTTTCTCTCAATGAAATTCAATTGAACTTAGAGAAAAAAATTTCAAAATATGATTACTTGCCTGCGATTAGCATTAGGATTCCAGAATTCACTGTTTGCAATTTCAGCAAAGTGTGTCTAACGCAAGAAATCGCAAAATGTGTGAAAAAGCGAAATAAAAAAAACGATTTCTGTTGCATTTAATTACAATTCAAGTTCATCACTGCAAAACTTATCGAAATATTTTGTCGATTTTAACAAGTTAATCACTCGCTGTGAGTTTTTTCCGACAAGATATGTTAGTTATAATTGTTCTAAAATTACAAACATAACAATTGGATATTTCAGCTCGTATGTTCAATTGACACTCTTCAACAGGCCTTTAAATGAAAAATATGATAAGAAATACGCGTTTGAGAATCATTTTCTAAATCATCCAAAAGTTAAAATTGAAATCGACCATATGAGCTTCTTAAGAGCAGATATTGCCATTCACTCTCCAGAAAACGTCGCTTATTTATTCTCGTCAGCTAAAATTGCCATATTTAATAGGAAAAATACGAGCTGACATATTCTAAACGTATGATCGAGTATTCACCGATTTTTAAGGGGTCAATATGTCAAGATTATTCTTTGCTTGGATTTCAATCGAAAACAGACTGTAGAAACGATTGCATTATAAAGAACTCAGTGAAATTGTGCAAAACTAATTTCCTACTCTCATACAATCGTCAAATCAATTCACTTAAAAGAAGTGCACAACAGTGTGAGCTGAAAGTTTTCAAAGATTGCGAATTGAAATGTTTAAAAGTTGATTGCAATAGTGATTCTTACAATTTTATGAGTAATAACTTTAATATTAAACATCGAAACAAATTAAAAATTGAATTATTTCGGTCATCGAATTTTATTGAAAATGTGGAATTATTGCCTGCTATGACCGTACAAGACTTGATTGTATACACTGCAGGAACCATTTCAATGTGGTTTAGTTTTTCAATTTTAGCACTTCTCGCGAGTCCAAAATCAGTTTTGGAAAAATTGTTTTGTCTCTCAGCGCTTATTTACGATAAGATGATGACTCGTGTAAGAATGAAAAGAAGAGTTATTCACAGAAAAATGTTCAAAGAGCAGTGGAAATACTTTGAGCAAATTTTCTGTTTGATTTGCTTCGTTGGCTCAATTATTCAATGTACAGAAATTTTTAATTCTTATTTTAAACACGAATTAATTATCAGAACAGTGATGGGAACACCAAGAGCCATTAATGTTCCACCTGTAACATTAGCAGCAAAGATTGCGAACGATGTTAAATTAAATATAAGCAAACTGAGAGAGTACCAAAACCAAATTGTTTTCAATTGTGAATCTAATGAAACAAATCTGAAAATTAGTTCGAATTGCGATCAATCGTACCTAACTATAAGCGAACAAGAACAAGTGCTTTATATTTCGTTTTTTAATTATTTTTCAAAAAATGATGCAAAACGCAACGAACGAATTAAATTGGATTGCAACACGAATAAAAAGATTCTCTTTAGTCTTCAATTTAAAAGCAACGCTTTATTTAACTTCAATTCTGTTTTTGTTCACTCACCAACTGTTTGTCCTAATCTACGGCTCTCTAATCGTATGCCAATTTCATCTTCGCACTTAACAAGTTTTACTTATCTCAGTAATTTGGCTTATTTATTTAAATCCAGATTTCATTCAAATTGTATCGATTATCGCTCACTTAAATGTGGCTCGATGGAAAGGTGCTATCAAGAGTGTATTTCGCGAAATCACATAAGTGAGCTCGATTTACAACATTTCAAAATTTGCGAAATTTATTCGCAGTTAATAAATAAATCGTTTGAAAAAAGAGCAAAAAATTGTGGAGAAAAATTCTCAAAACCAAATTGTTTAATCGAAAGCTACAAAATTGTTCCAATTGAGTTCGAACGGATAAATGTTTCATTTGGCATTTTGCAATTGATTCAACCTATTTATTATTTGCAAGAAGTGCTATTCTGGGAACTTAAAATCAGTACCTTAGACTTGTTTGTCTATATCGGCAACATTTTATCTCTCTGGTTTGGCTGCAGTGTATTATCCGTTTTATTATCATTGCAAAAAGTTAAAATTTCATTAAATCATAAAAAGAGACTTCACATATGTGAGAATCAAAATGAAATCGCAAAGAGTAAAACTTCGAAAAGTTATTAAGCGAAGAAAAATTGTAAAACGTCGAAAAGTTGTTATTAGAAAAGTTGTTAAAGTTGTTGGTAGAAAAATTGTGATGCATAGGAAAATTGTAAAACGTAAAAATTTTTTAAAAAATAATTTTTTAAATAAGGACAATCAAACAATTGAAAACATTAAGAAATAAAAATTATCACGTATCAACGAATTTTTTTTCCTAAAACTTTCAGTCGATTGAAAATGTAAAATAATTTAAAACTTGGCCATTTAAGCATTTACGTGTTTTAGCAGCTTTTTACGTCATTGTTCATTTCGATATGGATTTGCAACTGCAAGATCAATCTGATCAATATGATGATTACAATTTTTTCTTAAATTCAAAACTTGTGCTTATTGTAAATACTTTTGAAGGACTTTATCGTCGCGTTCATTTTGATTTATTGTTGAGAAGAATAAAATCATTCTTTTTGTAAATAAAAATCACGATTGACATTATGACAGATATTTCGACATTTCAAACAGATGAGAATGCGATTAAAATTTTAAATGAATTCGAACAAATTGTAAGTTTTAAATTTGTTTTGTTTAGTTGTATTGAAATAAGCAAATTTACAGTGTTTTGAATTAAAAAATTTAACCACATCGATCGAAGCGACAGTAATTGATTTAGAAAAGATTTGCGATCAAATGGAAATCGACACAGAGCAGATTTCTCTTGAAAACGAGCACAAAGAGATGATCAGTACAATTGTTTCGCTATTTATCAACTTTAATTAACTTCTCAATTTTTTTGTTTGTTTAGTATTTAAATTAGACATTTCGAGAACATTAGAATCTAAAGCGGAAGAAGTAAAAACAGCGTTGGAAAAACTATCAAATTCTAGAAACTTAATTCAGCAAATAAAATTAACACGGAGATTGAAAACGAAAAATTTTACGAGATTAGAGGTAAGAAACAAATTGAACGATGTTTTGATTGCTCTTCAACAATTCGCTTCAATCGAAAAGGCGGCTCAAATTTCGGACAATTTTACACTTTTAATGGACCGATTGAATTTAGTAAGAACTCAATTCAAAATTAAATTCGAGCGACTCATTTCGAGACAATTGAAATCATTGGCTTTGCCTCACAATAAGCGAGTTTTGAATAAAATACTCGAAACAGATTACACACAAACTTTATTGGCACTCGTTAGTTTCTTCGATATAATTTTAATCATTTTCATCTTGATTTTACTGAATATTCACAGAGATACGACACAAATGCTATTGAAGTGATCGAATTTTTTCGTCATTTAAAATATTTTAACATTGCGATCGCAACATTAGAGACAAACTTATTCACGCTTTTCGAAGAATTCATGACAACAATTGAAATATTACAGGAACAGGTTCGTGGCAAAAAAAAATTTATTTTGCTTTCACAATCTATTCTATCGTCAGGACATTTTATTAGAAAAAGAAAGCGATCCACTTTCGACGGCGATTGATTTCACAAATAAGCAGAGAAAAGTGATGAAAAATATAAAAACCGGCGAAGTGATGCCCGATATTATTCAATTACCGCGTGAATCTAAAGTAAAAAAGCTCAAAGTTTTATTTTTGAAAACAATTTAATTTACTTATTCACTCGTTTTTTAGAAACTTCTAACGATTACTTTGATTATCGCAATAATTGGATTCATGATAACGACGATAGCGTTTTTAATTATTTATTCCGGCTTATCGAGCGAGCAAAAAATAGAACAACGGAATTTATCTTTTAAAAACAATTTACAATTAACTACAATAAGAACGAAAACTGGAGAAAAAAATTGATTAAAATATTTTCAATCATCTTCATGTGTATTCGAGTTCAAAAATAAATTTTTTAAAAATGAATATTTAAAAAATTTTTTGATTTGATTTAAAATTCTTTTAATTCAATTTTTGAATTTTGGTGAGTAAACTCACTTTCAAAACAAAAACGATAGTAATTAGCGTAATTTAAATTAAAAGTTAACTAAAATTTGGCTAAATTGAAATCGCTAGTTACTCAGTATAAAATTATAATTGCGATAAGTTTTTATAGCAAAAAAATCTTTCTAGCGAACAAAGAACAGCGAATCAGCGAACGAACGCGTAATGCACAGTCAATCCCTTTGAACGCGCCTTATTTTGAAGCTTGCCATCGATCGATTTTTGTTCAAAATTTTCGCTCAATTTTTGGGTTTAAAAAACGCGTTTTAAAGTTGGAGAAAGTGATCGAAAGCGAAGCAAGCGTTCGAAATGTTTGAAATTGGCGAATACGAGGCAATCGAAAGCGGAGAGTTGACTGCGGAGGAAGCGAACGATGAGAAGATGAAACAAATTGACAGGCGCCGTTCGTCGCCGCAAACTTCATTTCCTCCTGACGTTAAACTAGAAAATGATGCGAAAAGTAAACGTTTGCAGCATTTATTAACCGTTTTGAATGAGTCTGAAAAGCGAGGAAGACGTAAAAGCAGCGATCAGGTTTTGAAATAAAATACAGTAGACGCCGAAACAATTCCCCACCCTAAATGCGCATATACATGCTAAAGTGGGGAATTGTTTTGCAGTTTACTGTATATTCTTTGTATTCACAATTGTTATTTTTGCAGGAAACAATTTCAAGAAAAGCAAAAGAACGCTGTCACCGGAGGTTTGTAGAATCGATGTTTGAATTGTTTTTGCTCCACAAAGTGTTAAAAATTATTTTTTATTTCGCAGGAAACATAGCCGTAAAGATCATTCGCCGAGTTCGAGCGAAAGTAGCGATGATTATGACAAACATCGCCGCGACTCGAGAAGTGCAAAAAGTGACGATCGCAAATGTCACAAATGCACAAAGAAAAGAAATCGAACTGTCTTATCTCACTCGCCTGGTTCATCGAATGCATCATCAGTTCAACTCGCTGTTTCAGAGAAAACTCAGACACTCACAAAAGCTTTTAGAGTTGATAAGTCACAAGAATTGAAGCTTGTAATCGATATCACGAGTATAGCGCAAAATAGCAGTAAAGTTTTGAAGGAAACTGAATGCCAAACGATAGAAAACTGTAAGCTTTCTGAAAACACGAGATGTCTGGGATGTCAAGCAACAGAATTATGTAAAGTTTTTAAAGATAGTGAAAGTCAAACAGAAATATTTATGCAAACCAAAGGATGTCAAATATCAGCTAAAAATTCACTGATTTTGGATAAGAGTTCTCTTAAAGATGTCTCTTGCCAATCGACAGAAATTACTTGTAAAACTTATGAAGACAGAGAATGCCAAACGACAGAAATATTTATGCAAGCCAAAGAATGTCAAACATCGGATACATATTCACCCATTGTTGATAAGAATCCTCGTAAAGGTGTCTTTTGTCAGCCTCAGAATGACATCAAAATGTCACTTCTCACATCTTTTCTTAATAGCATCAAAAATCACAATGATACTGATCCTACATTTAAAGCAAAATTAAAATCATTAATATGCTCGAATTCTGAGTGCAATCACAATGAAGCTAGAACTTACACAAAAGTTGTCGAGAAAGTTTCATTTGGCAGCTATAATTGCGAGTTGCGAGATTTAAGAATACTTGGATCAGAGGATGGATTAAAGTTTTCCGCATGCAAACCTTCATATTCTGATACTTATAAGTATCACATAATTATACCAATAGAAGAAATAGCAAATGCTTCGATCTCGAAATGCGATGAATTTATTACTCTAATTATCGATGTTGTCGAAAGCGCATATCACAAAATCTCTCGATGTCTTGGTTTGGAAACAAAGGCTAAATCAATGAACAAGTTTATTGTAGTCAAGATCCAAAAGCAATCTCACGATTTAGAAAAATGCATTGATAGCTGGCTTACTGTTTATGATAAATTAGTCAAACCAAATAATCAAAACTGTCAAAAGAATAATTAAGTGCATTTTTGCCTTACCTATTGCCTCACATTTAAAACGTCCACATTTTGCAAATATATGCGGAGCGTCTCTAAGCAATAAACCGCATAGAAGCTAACTTTATGTATAAGTTGAAATTAAAATTGTATTATTTGCTATTTTGATACATTCTAAGCTTTCATTTGCATCGTGCACACCGATGGAATGAGCTAAATTCATTATTTCAATTTTTTCAATTGCAATTTTCGAAATTTGTTCTTTTCAATGTTTATGGGTTTGAGAAATAAAAAACGAAGAATATTCAAAATCTCAATTTATTTTTAAGTTTTCTTTTATTTTTCTAGTAAACTCGTAATTTTATTTTCAAGCACTTCATTTTAGGTTTAAAAAAATTAACATGATCTGATGTTTCTGTTTCAATATCTTAAGAAATGATCAACTTATCTTATCTAAGCAGATGTTTTTTGCCCCATTAGTTTTAAAAAGGCTCTTTTAATGAATTACCTAAAGCTTATTCACTCAAACTCTAACTTTGAAAGGATTTAAAAAATTTCAGATTTTTTTTGACAAATGAATGCATTAGAAATTCTCTTGTAAGTCTATACAGATGTTTTTTAGATGATCAAATTTAAAATGTAAAAAATTTTTTGAAATGAATTCACATTAATAATTTATAAGACGATTTGTTTAAGAAATGAGGTAAGAAATTCACAATATTATGTTTCTTCTTTAACAGGAAGAATGATTTTGCAACGCAAATAAATGCGAATTAAACGAATTTAATAATTTTTTTTTCTTTTTTGCTCCGAACAATCTTTATTGTTTTAATTAATAAAAAAAAGTTTCACTGAAGTCTTTATTCTTTCCAATTTTATCAGCATTGATATTTCGCGGTGCAGGAACCAAAAAATAAATTCATAAAAAATTATTTCTTTTATTTATTTTAAAAAAAGCCTTCGAAAAACGCGCTCAAAAAAGTCGAGAGGCGTGATGCAATCGTTCAACTATTGAGTGGCGAATGAAAATGGCGGCAAAAAAAGAATCCAACGCTGAAAAAAACTTCGTTTCAAAAACGAGAAAACAAAGCGAAAAACACGTTAAACATGAAAAATGATGGATGATACACGCCAATGATGGAGTTCATGAAAAAGTGGTTGAGATTGTTCAAGTTGGCCCTTATGATTGTAAGCGAAGTTCCTTAAAGCAGGAATGAAATCAGCATTTGTGTTCACACTGATAACAAGAAAAAGATTTCATCAATTTACATTAACTTTTAATTTTATTTTTATTAATTTTAAATTTCTATATCGTCATATTGCTCATTATTCGTCGAATGATTGTATTTTTCGGCTTCATTTCGCAACAATTCGATCGAGATGAAGAATAAAGGCAAAAAGCCGAATAAGAGCAATGCTTCGATTACAACAATCGCGCAAAATATGTTGATCGATTCAATCAGCCAAGATAAAAAAGGCGTTAAAGAAGAAGCAAATATATAAGATGAAGTAATAGTAATGCCGATTGACGTGCCTTCTGGAAAAGGATAGGTCACTTCTATGATAAGATCGAGCATCATCACGCGTTCACCATACGAGCAAGCACCAAATATAAATATGGAAGCGAAAATTAAATAATTTAGTTTATATAGCAAAGCTATCATAAACAGCAACGAGAATGTAAACGCAATTGAATAGGTGGAGAAGATCAATAGTCTATATCGTTTAGTTTTGTCGAGAACAAACGGCAAAACCAAAGAGCCGACGATAGCTGAAATATTGTACGCAAGTCCCGTTACACATGTCATTGTGCCTGCATCCGTAAAATCTTTCGAGAAAATTTGATTCAAAAGAATCCGCAGAGCTGCGTTAACTGAAGTTGTCATAAATACATTCAACGAGATTAAAATGAAATTTGCATTGCGAAATAATTGCATAAGTGAATTCGATGAGTTAGAGTTCCTTGATCTTCGAGCCTCAGCAAAGTTTGCTGGTTGCGGAGGACTGCTTTCAACGAACAAAATCACTAAAATTATGCATAGAATCGATAAAGCAGTCAACGCGATTTTCGTATTGAATAGCGTTAATTTGATTTCATCTTCTGTCTCAACATCTTTGAAAAGCAACGGATAAATATAAGAGATTGAGTTGCCAATGAAAGCAGAGCTCGAGATCACCCCAATTGCTAAAGATGCTTCGTCATTCGGAAACCATTTTGCGGCTAAAACTGGACCAACGTTATAGGTGAAATTGTATGCTGAACCAACGATGAATTGTGCTACGAACACCAGAAAGAAAAAACTTCGGTTCACTGTGAAACATTTTAAAATTGCAGCTATTGTCATCAATATCGAACCAATTATGAGTGTAAATCTTATTCCACGAACTTCTAAAAGTTTTAAACCAGGATAAACAAGTGATACATAGGCGATATCAACGAGGATAGCAGTTAGAGAAACAGCGACAAACGAAACGCCATAGTAATCGGTGATCACACTGGCTACTGTCGAATACTCCAAATAATGAAGAGCGTTGATTGTGATAACAAAACTTGACACCAGTAACAGTAAGAAACGCTTTGAATATATCCTCACTACTTCTATTGATGCTTCTTTCATTTTCTTGTTGAGCAGATTTTTGAAAAATTTAGTCTAAAATTATTAATAATATTTAAAAATGTTTTTAAATTCAAAACTCACCAAATTTCATTTAATCGATTGAATTCGAAAAAGAACACTCAACTAAGCTTTTGCTGATAATGTTTGATTTTGTTTCAAGCAAAACTGTCAACTACAGTTTAATATTTAAATGACACACTATAAACGATCCTTGAACACCAATTTCAAGGGCTTAATAAAGGTGCGACGTCAACACTTTTGCTGATTTTTTGCAACTTTAAGCAAGACAAAAATCTGAGCGTAAAACTTCCTTTTGCATTCGAAAACTTTTTAAAAGAGAAACAAAATTTAATGAAACTTTGAAAGCGTTTCGAAATCATCGATTGATTTATCAATGCAGTAAAACTGCGTTCATTTGACGAAGAAAGCGATAAATTTTTCGTTTGTATCAACGATTTACAGTTTCTCAAAATTATTTAAAGACAAACAAATGAAATGAAATCAATGCAATCTGATTGATCAAAACTTAAACTGTTTATTTAAATTCGACATTCGCCTAATATTTACAAAGCAAATTCTTAATCTTTGTTTTTAAATTTTATTTGATAATTGAATCCGTAAATCGTTAAAATTGCTCAAGTAGTAAAATTGTAAAAATATAAAATGTGTGAGGTTTATTATTGAAAATTTAAGATCAGATTATTTATAGACCGATTTTGAGTTGAACATCTACTTTCAAAATATTTTTAAAATAGAAAAAAAAATTAATGAATTTGTTAATGTGTGTTGAACCAATTAGTTGATTATTTGATATTATCATTGACCTTTTTCTCAGACATAAAATTAACCATAATTTGATCACATGAAGGATTTCTCAATTTTAAATAAATTTTTTTCACTTGTTTTGATCAATAAAAATAAATGCAGTAGAGTTAAATTTTCATAATTTAAAAAATCGTAAACGGGAGTAAAAACATCAATTGAACTTGACTGACACTCAATGTTATGCGTTAATATATAATGATAATCAATAAAATGAAATAAATGTAAAATAAGAAAATGATCGAGTAAATAATATCAGATCACTAATGCAGATTCGGAAAAAAATTTAAAAAGCTTGCATTTACTTTACTAGCTGCACTCCGAATACTGATCATAAGAGATACTCAAATGTTGTTTATTTAAGCAAAATCAATTTAAAAAATGCAAAACCTAAGCAGCAAAGTTTCATTTAATATTTTAAATGAAACATAGATGATCGTCTGCAATTCAAATCAAATTGTTGATTTGAAAGTAATAATAATTATTATCGATTCGCTTTTATTATCATTATAATTATGTATTAAGAGCAGTGTTTATTTAAAATTTAAAAATACTAAGAATATTATAAATAATAATAATATTTAAAAAATTTATTTACGAAGTAACATTTCTTAATTTTTTATGTTAACTTTAAGCTTGTTCACTCAAACCTCTTTATTAGAAATGCTTTAAAAAATTTTTACTGAAATCATTTTTTTTTTAAATTTTATCTGCATTTATATTTCGCGTTGCAGGAACAAATAAAAAGTTGTAATTTGGTATCTTCTCATTCTTTAGATATTATTGCGTTAATTACGCCAGTTTCTAGATATTTATCTTTTTTAATTATTGAGATATTGACACGAAAAGTATGGAAGTTTTAAAAAACTTCTCAATTTAATCGAAATTGAGTGAAATAAAAATTTCAAACTGAATGAAATATGAAACAAAATTTTGAAAACTCCTCTCAAATTCAAATTTCATTTTCAGAGAATGATGATTGGCTTTTGAAGATAGAAGGGCTAAGCTTTTGCCGATAATACGATTATGAATTAATAATGTTTCAACTCACAAAATACACTTGATAAATACATCTCAACATTAAATTATCAAAATGAAAATATTTATTAACATCACCGCTCTTTCATTTCTGCTTTATGCCAGTGCAATTATACCATTGGTAATTAACTCTTTTAAATGGTTTATTGTTTTTCTAATTATTTGTTTACATTTTTAATTTCAATGTACTGGATCTTTCTAGAGGTTATCGATAGAAAAGCCGTTAAAATTAGGAGCGCAAAAAGCATTTTAAGCTTAATTTGAAAATCAAAATAATAAAATGATTATAATTAAATTTTCTATTATATTCGATACGAAGCTTTAAAAAGTCGATTTCAATGCTCTTATAACTTTCTTACATTTCAATTACAGATTGATAGTATACACAGAACACCTAAACTTTTAAAAACACTACAACAAAGATATGAAAATAGGTATGCGTTTATTTAAAATAAAATTTAATTCCAAAAAAAATTTCTTCAATTTTGAATGAATTTCAGCATAACGATTGTACAATTTCAGGATTCTCCTCAAAGTTTAAATCCAAATGATCACACGAAAATATTTAGAATTGAATCACAAGTAATCGAATACTCGATTAAATTTTTTTTATAAAAAATTAAATTTATTATATTTCTAGTGCAATCAACAAGGTGAAGTATGTAGTTCAGCAATAGACAGTGAGAAGAATTGTTGCGATAATTTAGTTTGTAGTGACTCTGGAAAATGTGATATGAAAAAAAATAATTAAATAAGGTGAACAATCTAGGTGTATAATTGAATGCAACATATACTAAGCAGCAAATGTTGAGTTTCTTTTTAAAGAGTAATTTAAAAGCCTAAATGTGAATGTCTGTTTCTTTTTCAAAGTGTTTATCTGAAAATCATTTTTAAATAGCAAACGAAAAGAAATAATTTTTAAAAATAAATTTTTATTTTGGTTATCCAAGATCCTTATCATTTTTAAACATATTTTATTCATTCTTTTATCCTGATTTCTAGCTTATCTTTAACTTTTACAAATCGTAACAAATGTAAAGTGCAATAAGAGATCAAATGTACTTGTGCATGCAAATTAGTTTGCTAACTTTTCATTTAAAATACATTGAGAAATTCAATTTCTATTCGCAAAGTTGGTAAAATAATACCCATGAAGCTGTAAATATAAATTTTTTGACTTTATCATTGCAAGTCTATACAGATGTTTTTTAGGTGATCAAATTTAAAATGTAAAAGAATTTTTTGAAATGAATTCACATTAATAATTTAAAAGATGATTTGTTAAGGAAATGACATAAGAAATTCATATGATTATGTTTCTTCTTTAGCAGAAAGAATGATTTTGCAACGCAAATTGAAGCAAATTTGCTAATTTTAATAATTTTTTACTATGAACAATGTTTATTTTTTAAATTAATAAAAAAAATTCACTGAAATCTTTTTTCCTATTTTATCAGCATTTATGTTTCGCGATGCAGGAACCTTTAAAAAGTCGCAAAAAATTTTCTCTCTTTGCATTTTTTATATATAAATGTGTTAATTAGACCAGTTTCTTGATTTTTAGATTTTTTAATTATTAAGATATTGACACGAAAAGTTTGGATGTTTTAAAAACTTCACAATTTCATCGGCATTGAGTAGAAATAAAAATTTTAAACTGAATGAAATATGAAACACACTTTTCTAGTCACACTCTACTCAAATTCAAATTTCATTTTCAGAGAATGATGATTGGCTTTTGAAGATAGGAGGGCTTAGCTTTTGCCGATAATACGACTAT
>NCKU01003988.1:0-13419 GCA_003675995.1 Dinothrombium tinctorium | reverse complement strand
TTTAATTAAAACACAAACAAACGTTACTTTCGCTAAGTCGAAAAACTGAACTCTACGCGTTAAATCAGCGGTTTAAAAATGACGGACGAATTGCAAAGGTTTGTCTGATCGCAGTATTAACTTAAATTTGAACAGCTGAGATAATTTTAAAAATTTTAAGAAATTATTATCCTCAATCATTTAATTAAAAAAAAAAATTCATTTTAGCAAATAGGTTTCTTAAATTTACGAAATAAGGCGAGAAAATAAAAAATAAAACATAACAATTTTAACAATAACATGTACAAAATGTTTTATCATGGGTCAAATGTTTGCAGATATCATTAAAATCATTAACTTTGTATCGAGAAAATAATGTTCATTTTTAAAAAATAGGCTCATTAAGATAAACTTTCTATTTGAGGAAAAATAAGAAGTAGAACAAAAACAGAAAGAGAATCAGAAATTCGCAATTCGCGAACTGTCTGAGAAACGAAGTAGCAAAAAATGATGTCGCTGATTGTGACACAATCGAAAAGATCAACATGTTAGATTTAGATGATGAAATGCTCATTAGAATTGTTTTTATTTAGAATCTAATCATTGTTTGGAATTTAAACTTGTAAAATAAGTTATTAATAGAAACGCCGATATTAGTTTCGCAGAATTGGGTTGCTATCAACAATTAAAAGGAAACGAATGGAAATATCTGATGCAAACCGCAAACGCTCGATGCAAGGGCAATGATGAAGAAAATACGCTTAATTAATACTTGTTCAAAATGTGTTCAATCTTTAAATTAGTGAATTCATAATAAATTTTATGAGTAGAATGTATTGTTAACAGCTAAAAATTCTCAAGGTATTTATTACAAACACAATGTCTAATTAGTTTTGAATTTTAATCAATTTATCATTTAAACAAACAATTTTTTACGTGTAAATCGAAGCAACGTTATAAACAGTGACATGTTGAAAATTATTGCGTGATTGAATAGATTTGTTGAGAAAGGGCGTATTCAATATAAATACTTATTGTTGGATAAACCCTTTCTTACAAGGAAACTAACTTTTGTGCCCGTTCCCGATTTTAATGAAACTTGGTTTTGCAGAGAGAACTTATTGTGTTAAGAATTATCCCCACCATAGATGCGAATTTTGCGCGTGAAGCAAGTTTTTCGCGTGCAAACTTTAAGTCTATGACGAAATTTTTTTCGATTGCGGGCCTAAATCTCGACCGATTTTCACCCGGTTTATTTTATTTAAATTTATAAATGAAGTTATATTTGCATACCAAGTTTCATTGAAATCGGGAATGAGCACGGCCTTGTTAATAACTCTATTGTTTTCCTTGTTAATAAATCTATTCAATTGAGAAAACGAATGGCCATTAGATAAACTTTTGTAGAGTGAGCACAAATCGATAGAAGATAGAGAACGAAAAGAGGTTATTTATTGCCTGTATTTTCAGACCCCGAAAAACCCCGAACCCTGAAAACGGTCGCAATGTTTAGTAAATATCGCCGTCGTTTAGAATGTTAAAATCGAAAGTGTGTGTCGAAACGACAAGCGAAACTGATTGCTACCTGCAAAGCGGATTGCGGAAAAGTGAGACGTGAAAATGGCGAAACTCGATCGCGAACAATCGAATGAAAAGCAACGCGAATAAAAACGCTTAAATTGGAGACAAAAATCGTGAACTTCTCACATGTGGTTTGATTCAACCGTTGATTGCGTTCGAAGCCAGCGACGAATGAGAGTGCGCGCAACGGTTACTTCATTCGAACACAAGTTTTCGCGAAAAAGAACAAAACTTTCGAACGGATCGCGTTTTCGGCGTTTCGAATTTTTTCGTTTCGTCAAATTTAATTTGTTTTGAATTTGTTTTGTGAAACTGCTGCAAAAGTGTTGTGAAAGCGAATGTGAAGTGTGAAGAACAGCAAAATGAGTGTTTGCGAAGATAAAACTTCCGCCGAAGGTTTGCGAAGTTTTTTCGAGCGCTTGCAGCCACTTGTCGCTCGTTGCGATTCGAGCGAATTGCTCGCTTTTTTCAATGAAAGCGCATTTTTCGACATCATCGCAGAACACAATTGCCCCCAATTCGATTCTCACCAAAATGCGATGGTAATGAAGGCGATTGTCGCTATTTGTGGACATAAAAACGCAAACGAACGGAACGAATTTGTTTGCAATGTGAGTTCTGATATTTTATTTTTGCAAAAACATGTGTTGACATATATGGAAAATGTGGAAAACAATGTGCGTACGATTTTGAATGATCAGCAAAGAAGCGCCCATTTAAATGAGCACTCAAATTTTATCGCTGATTTAGTTTCCTATTTATGCATGCTTAAAGCCAAATTTCCTTCTCGCTTCTCGCAATTTTCCTATTCTCTAATTGTGATTCAAGTGATTGACACTATTCTTCGCATCAATTGTTTTTGCAAAATAAACGTGGATACAATGAAAAGTTTAATTGACTTAAAAGAGGACATAAAACAATTGAAAACATTTTACATTGAGCGCGGAGCGAATCCTAACAGTTTGAAAATTAAAGAGCCTCCGAATGATTTTCGCACATTGACTATAACACCGACAGTCGAAGATTTGAAGACTGAGAAACCGTTTTTACCTAGAATTCTTGTTAGACAACAATATAAAAACGTTGATCATTACTTGGACACTCATTTTCGACTGCTGCGTGAAGATTTTCTCACTTCGCTTCGTTCGGGAATCAATGAATTTTTAAAGGAAAGCAAAAAACAAACGAAATTTAAGAACGCTTATGTTTATTACAATGTAAAAATCGTCGAAATGCGTTTATCTCAAAATCTATATGCGTGTCGGATGCAATTTCAAAAACCAAAAAGAATTTTATCGACAAAAAATAAGAGATTAGAGAACGGAGCTTTACTGTGTTTAAGTTGGGATCATTTTGAAAACAGTTTCATTTTTGCACGAATTCAAGGCACAAAAAACGAACAATTTTTACAAAACCGTCTTTTCGATGCTTTTATTGAGCCATGTTCACAAGAACTTTTCTTCAACATTATCTCGAGAATCACTGATGTTTCTATGACTGCAATACAACCGACTGCTTATTTTGAAGCATATCGACATAATTTGGCAACATTGCAGCAACTAAATAATGAAAATTTTCCCATGAGAGACTATATTATTGATTTAAATAAAAATGTGCGACCACCAAGTTATCTAACCCAACAATCGACCTACGATTTGTCATTTTTTGTGCAACCGTTAAAGTTAGACGATAAGGTTCGTATGTTTATTTATGATGAAAATGATGCAAAAGAGGAGAAAAAACGCGCAGTTGAAAGACTGCAAAAAATCGAAGTGATGAATGAGCTTAGTTGGCCGCCATGTCACGAATTAAATCTCGATGAATCTCAAAGCGCGGCTTTAAGGCACGCACTAACTAAAGAAGTTGCAATTATACAAGGACCACCAGGTATAACATGCAATTTTAACGCAATAACATGACTTTTTTATTTATAGGAACTGGAAAAACATTTATTGGTTTAAAAATTGTGGAGACACTTATTAAAAACTCATCTATTTGGAATAAAAACGAGAAATCACCGATTTTAGTAATTTGTTATACAAATCACGCTTTAGATCAATTTCTTGAAGGTGTTTCTCGATTTTGCAAAGATATCGTTCGAATCGGTGGTCGATGTAAATTATCATTGAAAAAATTTCGTTTAAACGAAATCAAGAAAAGCAAAGTTTATAAATTATTTCCTATTAGATATGAAATAAATGAATGCTTGGAAGTGATAAATCATTTTCAGAAAAAGTGCAATCTGCTTCTTGAAAGTGTTGTTAAAGCCAAAAAACAATTACTTACATCTGATGTAATTGATATAATCAAGACAAAGTTGAATATTGATCAAGTTCATTCCCTTTCATCTTCTTTTTACGAATTTAAATTTCATAAAGATCTTTCTGAATGGCTTGGTCTTTCTTCCCCCAGTTTCAAACAATTAATGAATGACAAAAACAACAGTGACGATGAAAGCGAAAGCGATTTTTGCAATGAAGAAGAATCTGATTTTGATGACGATGATTTTTTCATAAATGAAGAATTTTTCGACGAATCTTCGCCAATCATCGAGTCAAATCATTCTAAAAGAACCGAATTGAGCAAGGTGCAAAAATTGACCATGAAATATGTAAAACAGCAACTAAAAAGTAATGACTCAATGCAATTGGAGGAAGCAAAAACAATAACTGATGTGCAATCGCTTTCAATGAAAAATCGATGGAGATTATATCGTCTTTGGCTGCAATTGTATATAGAAGAGATTTTAATTCAAGTTGAACAACTTCAAAAAGACAACGTTTATCAAGAAAAGGTTGAACGATTGAACGCACTGAGAACGTTGCAAAATCAAATTATTGTTTCAAATACAAATGTAGTTGGAATGACAACCACGGGTGCGGCAAAGTATAGAAGATTAATAGATTGCTTAAAACCCAAAATTGTGATAGTTGAAGAAGCTGCAGAAGTTTTGGAATCTCATATAATAACATCTCTAACAGAAAAAATTAAGCATCTTATTCTTATTGGTGATCACATTCAGTTGAAGCCAAAGCCGGTAAATCACGAGCTAGCAGTGAAACACAATTTAGAAGTTTCATTATTTGAGAAATTAATTCTCAACAGATTCGCCTATGTGCAGCTTAAAATTCAGTATCGAATGCATCCGAAGATATCTAGAATGATCGTGCCAACTTTTTATCCCGAATTACACGACCATGAAAGTGTCAGGCGCTATCCTCGAGTGAAGGGGGTAACAAAGCGACTTTTCTTTTTGAATCATCGCAATTTTGAAACAGAATCTAAAACTTCAACAAGTTTACACAATAATCACGAATGTCAATTCATCGTCAGATTTTGCAAATTTTTGCTCTTACAAGGATATCAACAATCTCAAATAACAATACTTGCAATGTACTCTGCACAATGGCTTCTTCTAAAGAATGAGCTTCAAAATTTCTTACTTTATAATGTTCGTGTAACTGTTGTGGACAATTTTCAAGGAGAAGAAAATGATATAATTATTTTATCACTTGTTCGAAGTAATCAAAGTCGAAAAATTGGTTTTTTGAACATAGCAAATCGGATAAATGTTGCTTTTTCGAGAGCAAAGTTAGGATTTTATGCTGTCGGTAATTTCGATCATTTACGTAATAGTAGTCCAGAAATTTGGGAGCCCCTTGTTACTGAAATGTATAGAAGCGATCTGATTGGAGAGAACCTTGAAATTTATTGCCAAAACCATCCAGAAACTAAAATGTACATAAATCATGGATTTGATTTCAATCGTTACCCAGAAGGTTGTTGCCTTTTGGAATGCAGGCGAAGATTATCTTGTGGACACATCTGTCCGAAAACTTGTCATATTCAAGATTCTGAACATCAACAAATAAAATGCAGTTACGAGTGTTTGTCAATATTGTGTGATCGGCAGCATAGATGTCAAAAGCAATGTCATTATCCAGAAAAGTGTGGTTCATGTTTGGCTTCTATTGAAGTAAAAATCCCAAAATGTGGCCACACTGTAAGTTCACTATGCTCTCGAACTATCGATGAAATAATTTGCTCGCATCCTTGTGATAAGCTTCTTAAATGTGGACACAAATGCAAAGCAAAGTGTGGAGAAAACTGTGACTCTTTCCCGTGTGAAGAAGAAGTTCAGACTGAACTTCCTTGTGGACACTCGTCTAAACAAGTAAAATGTTGTTTCCAGCAAAATATGAAGAAGTTGTTAGAAATATGTAAAGAACCATGCAGAAGAGAGCTCAAATGTGGACATATTTGCGGGGGAAGTTGCAGCAAATGCAGACAAGGAAAATTTCACGTGGAATGCAACGAGAAATGTAAAAGACTATTGATATGTGGTCATGAATGTCCAAATCCATGTGCTCAAAACTGTCCTCCGTGCGAACGTCTATGTGAAAACTCATGTAAGCATGGTACATCTTGTAAACATAAATGTGGTATTGCATGTCCTTCTTGTAAAATGCAATGTGGTTGGAAATGTTCTCACATGCAATGCACAGCCTTATGCTCAGAACCATGCAATCGAAAAATTTGTTCCAATGCCTGCGATAAATTGCTCAAATGTAATCATCAATGCGTTGGTCTTTGTGGTGATATATGTCCAAATATTTGTCGTATTTGTGATAAGGAGAAATTAGAAGAATTGTTTTTTGGGAATGAGAACGACCCAAATGCTCGTTTCACTCAATTGTTAGATTGTCAACATGTTTTTGAAGTAAAAAGTTTGCAACGATGGATCGAACAAAACTCATCAACAGAAAGCGGAATCAAATTGCTCAGATGTCCAAAATGCGCGGCTGTGATTCGAAGATCAATATTGTTCAACTTTCAAGTCCAAAAAGTCATTAAAGATATAAATCAAGTGAAAGCTAAGTCGAATGGAACATTAGCACACAACCTAAGGACAACACATTTCCTACAAAATAAATGTAGGGACATACGACATCGGTTGGGAAATAAAAAAATGCTAAATGAACAGATTGCAATTTGTGCGGATCAAGTCGAGCGTATTGTTGAATCGCAAGCTTATGCGCTTAAATTTGAACATTTACTGTACAAATCGGAGCTATTGAAAATTGAAAACGTGTTAAATATTGTTCAAGAAGCTTGCTCTTTGTTTTTGACCGATTTTGGCATGAATGAAGATAAAACGTTTGCTCAAAGAATGTCACAATTTCTTCTTTATATAGAGAAAGAATTCAAGAGCAGTTTGCAGCAAATCGATGATGTCAATTGGGAGCTGAAAACGCTTACTCTATTTAGAAGATACCTTTGGCTAAAGAAAAACTATAATTGCAAACTTGCCAAAGTTCGTTGTCTTTTTGCCATGGCTGCAGCTTACTTTAAACGCTTTACACCTTTAACATCAGAAGACTTAGATAAAGTTCAACAATATCTAAATAAGGCATTTCAACTCCAAACCGGGAGCAAAATTTCCCTCGAAGAAAGAGACCAAATTGTGAAAGGAATGAATTTTGCGCAACAAGGACATTGGTATAAATGTCCAAATAACCACATTTACTGCATTACTGAATGTGGCGGAGCTACAGAAACAGGTGTTTGTCCTGAATGCAAGGCTTCTATCGGCGGTGAGAATCATCGCCTTTTAGATTCAAACGCAATCGCAGGCGAAATGGATGGAGCTATAGTCGCGGCTTATGATTACAACTCACTTTATTTCTAATTGATTAGAAAATGTAAATGAAACATTTTTATATTTGTTGATTTGTTTGTTTGAGTCTTAGTTTTCATTTTGTTTAATCAAGGTAAAAGTAATACGACTTCGCCAAAGTGATTGTTCGATCATATAATGGCTGTGGAGCTCGATTGTTTTCCATTGGTACTTCTTTGTTGTTATATTCTGTTCTAACATCCAGGAACGGAAGTTTCTGGTGTAAAAAATTGTTGTTGACGTTTGTTAAAATTAAAAAAAGAATAAAGAGCACTTACCTGCTGAAGAGTTATCGGCAATGGGTCAAGAAATACCACCCAAATTACATTTTCAGAGCATGGCGGTGTTGTTAATGACCCAGGAAGCACAGCGAAATCGGGCGAATTCAAACTTTGAAAAGACATTCCATGCGCAATGATATCATGAAGTAACGATGGATTGAATGGTTTTGATAAGCTATATCGGCTTAAATCCGGTAATAATCCAGTAAGATACAGCGGTTCTGATGAAGTGTAAGTTGAATCTTTACTTATGACATTTCTTGTCATATTTCCCACTAAAGTCATAGCCCTTAATTTAGTTAAAGGTATTGCGTGTATTCGATAAAGAACTCCGATCACCAATAGACCATCAGGTTGGTTTGCAGCAACTGCGAATGATGGGTATTTTGTATTGTAAGTTACAAAATGTGCCTATTAGTGAGTAGTACATTTAATTTTATTTCTTAAAAAGGTTTAGTTATTTACTTCCATATCAGATGATGCCCCATTGATAAAATGTTCAGAACCAGTGTGGAGTTTCGAATTCCAGTGAAAATGTAGCTGCTGTAATTTGTATTTTGCTGAGTTTGAATCGACTGAGGAAGTTAAAGTTACATATCGTGGTGTTCTATCCAAATCAATTTGAACTGAATGAATCAAAACAACAATAATATCAATCTAGAAGTTATAGCACAACCTGAATGTCCATTATTTTTGATCGTTGGTTTTGATTCTGGAGTTTTGAAATTGGTCAAATTCAAAGAAAAAGATCGAATTGTTTGTACTTCCTCTCCTCTTGTTAAAATATCCACTGGAGACTGTCTTCTGCCAGTGTTGCATAATCCACCCCATGTTGATTCGTCTATGAAAATATGGTTAAGCATTTAACTTCTATTCCCATTAAACTCTTATAAATCTTCAAACTTAGCAATTCAGATTTCAAGAAAAACGCTCTACCAGCCACAAAATTTTCTTTTTCGCTTAATTTATGAATTATATGAATTTATATTTTATTCGCTTAAAACTTGATAAGAAAGCTACGCTTTACGAAAGATTCGTAAAATATGAAGAATTTTTCATCAATTTAATCAAAAAATCTTTTTTTTTAAATAATTTCAAAGTGAAAGGCAAAAGTAAGAGGTGATGATAAGTTTAATTTAAAGAGCATACCTTTGTAACTCCATTCCTCACAAAAGACGATACTCAAAACCGAACAAAGTAGAATTAAACGAAGCATCTTACTAATTATTAAGATCGACCATACAAGTGAAATATAAGAATGATGGTATTAGCTGCGCACATTTTATATACTTGTGTGTGACAAATGATTTTTGTTTTCGCACGTAAAACTTTTCTTTTTCATTTTATTGCAGAAAATAAAACATAAGCTAACAATGTCAATCAAAAATTTGATTACGAATTTGCATTATATATCGAGTTATAATAACTTGTTGAATATCAAATTAAATTCTAAAATGAGTACTTAATACTTACTCTGTTAGGTTTCAATAAATTAGCGCAACGCTGCAAATTTTGAATTCATTCTTTTGAAATCCAAAAGACTTGAGGTCATTGTTTTTGAATGATCAAAAAGTTTTTCCTATGGAAAAGTTCAAGTCATTTCGCCCTTTTTGTTTTGATTAGTACTCTCTTCAATGTTGCACTACCCCTTTCATTCTCATCTCTTGTAGTTGAATTTCATTTTTATGAATCACCTTTTTCAGAAAAAAATTTTAGCTAAAGCGAGGAGTTCATAAGAACAAAGTTTACTTGTATTTGTTTCTACCTTAGTTTAATAATTTTGACTGTGCTTTTGCGATGACAACAATATTAAGCATCTCATAGGTTTAATGTTACTTTCGAAACAATGAATATAATCAATGAAGAAGGAAAAAACATCCATTTGAATTAATATTTTCTAGGTATTAGATAAACCTTTTTTCTAAAATATCTTGTGCGTCTTTTATCGTGCTTCCACGGTAAAATATTAGTTAATCGATTTTGTAGATTCAAGCCTTTTTTTACTTATTGAGTCGATTTAAATGTCTTGAAGTTCATAATTAAAGCGTTTAAGTGTCATTTTTTATATTTAAGCAAAATATTAAAAAGTATTTTGAAGTTAAACTTTTTTTAAGCTACAGAAGATAAATCCATAATGCACAGAGTCTTTTACGAACACAAAAAGTTAAATAACGAAAACATAATTAACCACAAAATTTTAACTTTTGTTAAAATTAAACATAATGAGAAAGAGTTTTGTCGATTAATAAGGTGCATATGATGCATAAGGTCCGAATTGCGAACGTAAAGCTGTAGTATGATAATTAAAACAACACACAATGACGAAAGTAACATTGTTCAAGAAAAAGACTGAAAGAAACTAGCAGATAACGCTGCAAATATTCGATAGCGTTATAGATCATCGTGTTAAGAATATCTTAACAATACTTTTACGTGATTTACACATTAAATGAATCAAACTAAAGTTATGTGATAATTAAAAGCTGAATAAGGTTAAAAATGGATTCATTACTATCATCTGCGTTTTCTGTAAAAATTGTTTACTCGTTTTTAATTTTGTTTTCATGTTTACCAAGTGAATTTTGGAAAACAAAGTTTTAAAAACAACCATTCATCACTGTGCAGATGTGAATTACAGTAAAGCTCACAAAATTGAGCTGGTTCCATATGATTTTGCTATAAAATTGCAAGATTGGCGAATTTTTTTGTCCGTAACTGTGAGTAAAATCGCGCAATATTTCATAGTGATAACGAGAAGATTAACGGTAATCTACGAACGTTCAATGACAGAATGTTTTGCTATCTTATCCATACAAAACCTGTGTAAATGAAAATAATCGCAAAAAAATTCTGTCATTGACTATCTGGTCACTCTCCGCAAACAATCGCTATTGGAATCGTTTGAAACGTATTAGCTAAAGGTTCTCACTTAAAGTAGGTCTCAATGTTCTTCAAAATCGAAAATTTTTTATTTAGAGACAGTAGTTTATTAATTAGACATTCCTTTGATTGATCCTTAAATTGAATTCAATTGCAACAATGAAAAATCCAATTAATTGAATCCTTTTAACCACAATTGTTTGAGTCAAAATGAGGGGCATTTGGGAAGCTACTTAAACTAACTTAAACAGTTTTGTTTAATATGCTTTAAACATTTGTTTTTTACATTCGCGAATTATGACTTTTAAACAAAAATTTACTTAAAAATCTTTTAACAAAAGAAATAATTTGAGATAATTTCGATGGTGATCAATAGAAGCGAAAATTATCGCTATTTAACATTATCCATTGTGTTTTTAAAAGCGGCGCAAATTGAGAGACAATCGCTTTTAAAAAAGCAAAAACGCAAATCACGTTAAAATGATTCTCAACGTTTTCTTGTTTTACTTCTTACAATTATCACTAATTTATTCTTGTGTAGATTCAGAAGACAGAATTGAGCGAATAATTGCTGTAAGTATTTATTTGCTTTTTATTCCGCTCGCTAATAGCGTTTTAAAGATAAAATGTTTAAGGCTAACAATTCACGGTGTTCAATTTCGTTCATTTGCAATTTTTGCCTTAAAAATTAAAGAACTTTCTTATTTTTTTACAAAAGTTTATTTTTAAGTGAGGAAAATCAGATCGCGAAAGTTTAAATAACTTGCGAGTTGATATAAATTGTAAACGTAATAAGTAATATTTATAAGTAACGTGTATACACTGAAGAACAAAAATGTGTTCATAACGTATGAGCTATTTAAAATATAAAATAGTACTTCATATCTAATGTAAAATTACCCCTTTAACTGTCTCTAATTTTTTAATGAAATTGCATATGCAGTTGGAAATTTCTGTTTACTTCAATCGCGATTGAACAAAGTGGCAATAATGTCAATCAAAACTCAATTAAGTAAACAAGTTTAAATTTTTCGATTTAGTCACATCACCACATTTCTGCTTTTTAACTTTCATTTGAAATGAAATGAAATAAACAGAAAATTCGATTATGCGAAACAAACATTTCATTTAACTCTTGAAATTTTTAAATTTGCGATTTTTATTTTAAATTTTTATTTTTTTAGAACCAATATTTAATATTTGCTATTTATTTTCATTTAAAAACAAATGCGACAAAATAAGCTTTAAAATGAACGTAAAATTTCACATAAAAATGTAAAAGAAAAGAGAAAATGTGCATGAACTCACAATAAAAAACGGTTTTAGTGAATCTCTACTCGCAAGAAATTAAACTTTGAGCAAAGGAATTAAATGGTCTACTTGTTTGCTATCTTATTTTTATTAAACCTTTTAAAAATTAAAATACTGTCTTAGATTTTGTTGATGCATTTGTTTTATTTAGATCTCTCAACATGGAAATGGAGTGCCTCAAACTGAAGCAGGAGATTTGAATTTAAATCACCGGCTCAATAGAACTCAACTTTCCTTGCAAAAGGTGTGAATTATTTTACTTCGTATTACTTTTACTTTTATTTTCGCATTCTAATGATTGGTCTTCTAAAAGGCAGGAATTCAAAAAATGTACAAAGTTGGACAACAATTACGTCGAATGTACGAAAATTTTTTGACAGGAAATCCTTCCGAAGTATTCGCTAGAAGTGAAGATACGCCTGTCACAATCGAGAGCGCATTAACACTGCTAGCAGGGCTGTATCCACCTGAGGGTGATAGAATTTGGAATGAAAATTTATTATGGCAGCCAATTGTAGTGCATACCCAGCCGATTGAATCGGACAATGTAAATAATTTATGACTTTTTAACCAATTTATTAACGTTGATATCAGATTCTTTCAGCATACACATCGTGTTACGTTGCCGATGAGGAGAAAAAGCGAATTTTATCTTCCGAATATTGCATTGAAATTGCAAGACAAAAAAGCGATTTTTTGAGAAACGTTTCTCGCGACTCAGGCGTATCAATTGCGAATCTTGAAGACGCGAGAAGAGTGTATGAGACTTTATTCGCCGAGATGGCAGAAGGCTTTCGATTGCTTGAATGGGTCACAAGTGACGTGATGCAAGAATTGCAAGAGTTGAGCGATTTGTATTACGCGATGGTATCGAATTCGCCCATCATCCAACGATTGCGAGCGGGTCCTCTCTTGAAAGAAATGAGAAAAAAATTCAATTCAGCGCTTAATTCCAACTCGAACACTAAATTTGACTTGTATTCAACTCAAGCACAAATCATCGCACCACTTTTAAGCGCTTTGCGTGTATTTAACAACGTCACTTTGCCGATTCCATCGGTGCTGCTTTTCGAATTGCATGCGACCAGCAATAATACTCATAACGTTAAGATTCAATTCTACAACGGAACTGATGGAAATTACACGCACATATTGCGATTGCCAGAATGCGAGTTCAACGAAATGTGCCCATTAGCGAAATTTTTCAGCATCATTGATCGCATCATTCCAAATGATTGGCAGGCTGAGTGCAGAGCGCGATTAACACTCAAGAAAGCAACATTAAAATCAGGTTTTCTTGACTACATAAATATTTAATTTTAATTTCACGCTTCCTTCTTGCAGAGGCTGCAGTAATGACTTCTTCGATAAGTGAGTTATTCAGTTTTGAATTCGTTTTTAACTTCTCTCGCTTACTTTTAATTCTTTTTTAGTCTCGTACTCATTCATCATTTTACTTCTTCTTCTTTTGGTCGTGCTCATCATATTCATGCTTTACACATTACGGCGACGCTCGAGTTATGCAAACATTTGAAAGTTTGAGGAACGGTAATTTAGGCTTTACTTCTAGCAACCTTTTCAGTCGATTGTTTTTGTTTTGTTTCGGTTCTCAATTTGTGAATGGATTGTTGAATCGTTCGTTTATTTTCACCTCATAAAAATAGTTTAAAGCAGTTTGAATTTGAAAAATGTATTCGTGAAATAAAAAAA
>NCKU01003987.1:0-13419 GCA_003675995.1 Dinothrombium tinctorium | reverse complement strand
TAAAAATAACTGTTCAATTCGTCAATGAATAAACTCTTTGTTCATTTTTCACTTTTGAGCGAAAAAATAATAAACTTGTAATCATAATAGAACAAGCGATTGAAAATGGTGTTTGTTTTGAATTTGAACTTGAATTTATTTCAATTGAATTGAATTTATTGAATGAATGTATTTCTTTTAATATGGTAATACATAACTTGTTGTATTCCAATGTTTACAAAGAGTTAAAATGATTTTCACAAAGTTCTAAAAATGAAGAATTAAACACAGACTTTCTTTTATCCCGTGGCAGATGATTAAATAGTTTAATGCAGTGAATCAAAGTGTTTTTATTGCTTAATTTAATTCTGGTTTTATGTGTGTTTATCAACAAACCGAATCYTGTTTCTTTGATTGACATAAAAGAATGTAATGATGTATCGATAGTAGAGTGATGACAGATAATTTTTTGCAGTGTTTTCAAAAAGCTCAAATTTTTCCTGACTTCAAGTGACTGAATTTTAGCTTGATTCAAAATATCAGATTAAGAACTATAATTTCTATTACATTGATAAAAAATATATTTTAAAATTCTTTTTTGGCATCTTTCGACACTTTTCATTTGGATCTCTGAAAGGACAATGACATTATTACAATATTCAATTTGAGGCCTAATATATGTGAGATAAAGTTTTAAATAAATTTCAAATGAAAGTCGTCCTGAAAATTGTTCACATGTAGTTTTCAAAATTGACCATTTTTTCATACTTTTATTTATTATGAAATTATTGAGTTTTGCTTAATGGAATTCGAACTTTAACCTCATACACAAGTTCTGATGTCGTTACATAATTGGCCTGAATTTAAAATTAAATTCAATCAAAGTAATATCGAATAGCAGCAGCCAACGAATAAAATTTCAAAATAGGTGTTCACACTCATTGATGAAAAATAGACAAATTTCAAAATTAGATTAAAAGATTTTAAAAGAAATTAAAAATAATTGAAAACAAGAGTATTTCAGATGAACAGAGTAAAATATTAAAGATTTTGAAAGATTTTGAAAACTGTGAGAGTAGAAGAAAGTAAAAGTGACACACTTAATTTATCGATTTGCATATGATCTACACACTTAACAAACGATTGTTTTCAAACCAATCAAGCCTTTAAAACTAAACTGATTACTGTATTTGAATTTCAAAAAAGAACGCTTTTCACGCTTAAATCGAAGTGAAAATGCGGAAACTTAAATTACGATATTCAATTAGCTTAATTTAATTGCACTTAAAGATCACGTGTGCTGAAAATAGCTGTGAATTATTCATAAATTAAAGTTTTTGCTTACTTGACAAAAGTGAGAAAATATTTGATTGATCTTGCTTCTTTTCAGCAGCTTTTTTGCGACTGCTTATGGCGTTTAATTTTCAGGTTTCGTGATTAAATAAGCGTGAGAACAAAAAATGTGGAGCTTTGCTAATAAATTACGAATGATTTGTTTGTACTCTTTTTTAAGCAATGGTTGATTAATGTAATATAAAAAAATCACTTTTTCAAAATGAAATCGGTAAGAAAGGCATAAAAAATAGTTTTAATCTGATATAAAATATTTTTCGATCAAGAATACTAAAAAGTGTACATAGCGAGTGCATAAATAAAAGTAGACAAAAATATTAATCAGCTTAAATGCGATAAGAAACTAATCAATAACATCTTTGCAATCGATTGAGTCGTTGTTTGAAGTGTGCAAAAGGTCAGGAAATTCATCGAGTTGACGCTGCTTTTTTCTCACGTTCCAATGTAGACATTCGGCAAGACTGTCGAACCAATCACTTATCTGGTCTTCAGCGCAAATCGAAGGTACCGGATATATTGATGTCGTTACTCGAAGGCTGTAATTTAAGAAATTATTAATTTTAGTAAATTAGGAGCGATCAAAATGCTTTTGCTCGCAACCGCTTCTTTTGACAGATGACACTACACACCTATCTCCCAATTGTAGTTCCTGTCGTTTCCTTCCGTCGAAAGACACCCATGCAGAATTCCGAGAATCAGCTGATACACAAATCTACACAACAGAAAAGGTAAATGAAAAATATATCGAAGAAAATAATGCAAAATGCAGCAACCTTTAACTCAACACCGGCAGGTACCACTATTGGCCTGAAAGACAATGAGTGTGGACATATGGGTGTCACCATAATTGCAGGGACACTGGGGTGGATCATTGAAGCACCAGCAGCAACGGCATAAGCAGTGCTTCCAGTTGGCGTAGACACTATAAGGCCATCTCCCTGAACTGTAGTTATGTATTTGCCATCAATGAATAAATCGATGTTGGACAGGAATGAAGAAGGACCTCTATCCAAAACAACTTCATTCAGTACCAAGTGACAAGGTTTTGTGTGTTTTTCGCTAATACTGTTTACTGATTCGTTGTGACGTACAATAATGCATCGTAATCTGCTTCTCAAAGTAAGTGCAGCGTGCCCTAAATTTAAAAGTTGTGATTGCTTTTAACTCAAAAAAACTTCACCTTCCAGAACGTTGGTTACTTGCTCTTGAAAGTTTTTAAATTCAAAAGGGGTGAGAAAACCGAGTGATCCTAAGTGAAACGCCATTACTGGTGGTACACTTTGCTAAATTAAGATATGAGAAACATCAAAACTGTAGTCAACTTCACCTGAAATAGAGATGATGCATATAGCAACGTTCCATCGCCTCCCAAACAAATAATAAAATCAATTTTGTCAGTTAAATCTTCTTTTCCCTCTTTGAATGTACATAATTTTTCCTTTATTGCAAAGAAAGATTGATTGTTGCGCAATTGCGGATCACTGAGAATAGATGATTCAACGAAAACAACCATTTGTTTCTCCTGTAAACAATCGAAATTACTTAAAGTAAAAAAATCAATTTATTTACCCAAATCAACCATTTGACAAGATCGACGAATGGCTGAATAACCGTAAAGTCGTGCAGCTTTTTGATAACAAGAACGGTGAGCGGTGGCTTGTCCCATGTCAGACGTTGACTCGCAGGATCTTGAATCGTCCTATTTTTGATAATTAAAATGATTAATATAATGTTTATTCAATGGCGTCAAGGCGAGCGGTGAAGATTCATTCGATGACCAAATCGGTTTACATCGATGGGTAGCTGATACTCACAAGAGATTATATAAAATTCTTTCGTATTCTGAATAGAACCAATGTGATCGCATTGAGATGCAAATTAATTAGCACTCGAAATGAGCAAAGAAGCGAGTTTGCGAAAGCATGTTTTATAGTGGAGAAAAAACGTTTCTTAACCAGGGACAAGTGGGTTGGGGAACGGTCCAAGGGATGCTAAGTATAGAGACGCCGAGCAGCGATTCCGTATCAAATCAATTAGTCAATTAACCGCCTTTTGGCCCAATTCGGTCTGTTCGAAGGTTTTACGGAAACACTGCACCACTGAGAGAACAGCGAATCTCCAATTGTATCTCGAATGTAATATTTCGAGGCTATCCATGAATTGACGCACACTTTTTCCTTCTAGCGTACAGTCGCGCAATGGACGCAAAGCGAATTGAGCAAATTCAGACGATTAGGTAAAGCTATCACTGCACATTGGCGACTTAAGGGTCAAGTACACAAAACAGTAATTGTGCGTTGACATTGAAATAAAAGGGTCGTGGCGAGTGTCCGAAGTGAGTGACTCTTCTTTCTATTCTTGCTCAGTGGGACACGGCTTTATGAGTCAAGGATAAAGTGAACGGATGATTACCGGTATGACATTGGCCTGATATTACATAACAGGTGCTTTCGCAATGGACAGTACTTACATAACCAAAGCAGTGTTTTTCATTATTCGACCACAAGGTCCAAATTGATAGATAGGGCTCGGGGCATTCAACGAACGAGTCCTCCTGTGGAAAACAGCATTAGATGCGCAGTACCCAGGTCCAACTCGTACAGGAAGTGGACATTGTCACACACTCGTGATGATTGCTGAGCAGACATCGGAAGTGTCGCCAGCGAAGTGTTCACCTGTCGAAAGCCTCAATGTGCCATTGTTTGAAACCGAGTTCGAGGAAAGGATCTGAACGCGTTTCTAACGCATCGCAGTTCGATTGCGAGCAATCAGAGCTTTCGAGCAATCAGACGGGCGCAGCTCACTGTCCTTCACCCATCGATTCGCTCGATTCTTCGCGAACAGAGCACATCACACGAGGCACTCGCGACGCAAAGTGCTGCCTGCGCTCAGGACACGTACGCTGTCGGTGACAGTCACACTGCGCTCGGCAGAAGAGCAGTGTTTACAACAAATTGCGTTATCGCTCGCAAGCGATCGAATTCGGTTTCGTATCAATGGACTAATCTGAAATTGGTGTAATCACCACTCGCAAAGATAGAGCAAATCACTGCATACAGCGAAATTGTTGTGGGCACCAAACACTAAACCGATCGCATTTCAGACACAGCTTCTTAGCGAAGACATTGAAAAGCGAGTCAAACGAGTGAGTGTCGATCGAAAAGCACTGCGTTCAATTCGTAATAAACTCGTGAACACTTGCGGCTCGACTCATGAACACTGTGGCTTCGCACCCGACGGCCGTCACCCAATAGACGGACGTACCTAAAAGCTGAGAACTTTTTCAATTTGTCGATCGCACTTTTTTCATTCGATGTATTCTCAGTCACAGACGAATTTGAATTCAAGCCATTTCCATCCCAAACGATAGCTTTCGAGTCAACCAGCTTTGCCTTATTTTGCATCGTGCCATTCTGAACCGTTGGATTCTCTTCGTTCCAGCTGCCGTTCCATTCGCTCCCGTCTTTTCCGTTCTTCTCTTTACTTCCCATTTTTGCGTACTTCGAAGCGGACACACTGTGACTGAGGCCAATGGCTGCTGAACCAACAACTCGCTCTTCGATCGAATGCCGCTATTTTGAGGTAAACGCAAACAATATTATCGCAAAGTTTCGAAAACTTGTTGCGTTTTGCTTTTGTCACATTCACGGAAAAGGCACACAGAAGAGAAAAGACAAGCGATCGATTGTGATTTGATCTACGAGTTGGAAGTTGCCTCAAGAGTTGATCGACGGAACGCACGGATTTCCTCGCCTACAAACAATGAAAAGGACATTTCGCCATCGCACTAATTTTTTATCATAACTTCCTGCGTTCAGCGCTCACTTCGAAAATGTGGAAATGCACAATGCGAGTGATGAGTGCAAAAGGTAAGTAAATAAGCGGGTGGCAAGTGACATCGAGCAATGTGCACAGCGAGATCAAATGTAGAAATTAAAAGCGCAGCGATAACTGCTCGTAAACTGATGTCGTGGCGTAAACCAGCGACTAGCTTGTGTCGAACGCGAGTTCAGTTGCGATCGCATTGAGAAAAAACAGCGATTGCATTGAATGCGGAGAGTAGAAGGACCCGATCACTGTTTCGCCTCCGGTCGCAGCTCCGAGCGCCCAAGGATCCGCTCATTGTCGCCTATAGGCGTCGCTTCGATCGATGCCTTTGCATGCGATCGAGACGAGGATTAGGCAATTAGCAGTGACCACAACAAATGCCCTCATTGACCATTGCACAATCACTGATTTCGAAACTCACCGCTCAATTAATAGCCACTCATCCTTCACTCACCAATTGTGCTCAGCGCTTCTCAGAAAGCAATTCAAAGTTTTGCAATTTTTCTTTTTTCACACTTTAACCAAATGCAAAACTTTTTTGTGAAACAATCGTTTTGAAATAATTAAACACTTTTTTGTTTTAAATGATTGCAAAATCTTATCTCTTTAATTGCATTCGAATTTGAGTAATTAAAATTGTGTTCGATTTATTTTAATTGTTTTCCGTGTTTTCAAAAAGCACAACAAAATAAAAACAAGCGATCGGTTCTTCGCCGAAACAATCCCGAATCGAAAATCAAAGCGAATGGTAACGAGAAAATTGTTTTCGTTTCTTTTGTCGATTCGCTTCATTTGCTTAAACTCAATGTTACGAAAAAAAAAATTTTATTTTTTCACTGCGATCGATAATGAGAAGCCGTTTGCTGCAAATGGAGTCATTCTTTTCCTTCGCTTAAATTTGCCATTGTTTTTGCTTTCTCGTTACAAAATTCGACGAATCCCGAATTCAATTTTTCATCGCTTTCATTGTAAAACTATTGATCGGAGTTTGACATATTGTTTGAATTTTTTAAATAGGAAAACTCTTGCCTTTAGATTAACAATTTTTTATTATTTATTTATTTATTTTTGCGAAAAAGGCAAATTAATATGCTTACACTTAAGCAATTGACAACGTTTCAATAGTTTTAAATCAGTTTTAAATGGTAAATCGTAAATATAGAGAAAATTTAAATGACTATTGTAAATAAACAACAAAGTCCGACTTTCACATTACAAGAAACATGTGGTCCTCCATAAAAGTTTTCTGCCACTCTACTGAAAATGTGTTTCGCACTTCTCACTTTCAAAAATGACCTGATGATGGACGGAGTGAGTGCCGTCCGAAACGTTGTCAATTGCTTAAGTGTAAGAATATTAATTTGCCTTTTTCGCAAAAAAAATAAAAAAATAAATAAATAAACATTGTTTGAATGTTCAGGTGGAATATGGGACACGAACGTAGTATTAGTTAACAACTGCCAACCGCTTCAAAAATAGTGAGCAGAGAATCACGATTTAAAACGTTGGTTGTTATATTCAAAGCATTTTATCAGGCACAAAGTTCTATGATAATTTGTATTGAACTTAGCGGTTTTTGTAAGCACAAGATAAGGAAGCATAACGTCGGATGCTGAAGTAGAAAGCTCATTAAGAAAATAAAATAAAATCGAAATTAGTTGAGCTAACAGAGTGTTCATTAGACAATCACTAAGAAAATGCAGATCTAATCTTTTTAATAAATTGAAGGTGAATGGTACAAATTCAAACTTCATGATGAGTGCTTGTCCAAATTGTGTTTGAAAGGCAGGCAACAATATTTTACTTAATTAAATGCTTCACCATACAACTCTGATTATTTATCTTACCCGTAAATTAATTCAGAAATAAACTTGTTTCGAATGGACATATCTAAGTTTTGGTGAGAACTGTAAATACCACAAATGCGAACGTCTATCTCTTTGTTTTACTAAATACAACCGACTTAACATCGACACTACTACAATCTACTTTACTTAATATTGACAACATGAGAAAAGCTTTTGAAATTTTTCCGACAGCGCAACTCGAATACAGAATTTTGCACGCTCGTATCTAAAAATCGAAGTACAAAGTGAAAAAAGACATAATTTGTTATTTAGATTGCATTGAAACAAATTTTGAAGAGCAAGCGCTTTGCAACCAAGATTTCTGACAAATTGTGATTTGAATATAGCTTTTAAACTTAATTTGAAACGATTTATAAAATGAGTTAAAGAAATGTTTTCAACCTCAATAAAAATGCATAAAAGGCGTTTTTCACTAAAATTCGCTAACTATTGTACTTCTGCCTGCTTCGTTGCTTCCAAGCTCATTTGACCAAAACTTTTTGGCATTTTGTTTTAGTTTTAAACGCAAGTTATCTTAAAACAATAAAAGCAGGGGCAAAAATGCCCCTCTTACTTTCATTTCGGTCTTTTGACTTTTTCAATATCATCAATATGTTTACGATTTAAGTACGAATCAAAATTTCAGAAAAATTAAAAATATTTTCTCCCCAAACCGAAGAATAACGTATCTGACATTTAACTTTATAACCATTCGATACAAAATTAAAAAAATGTTCTACTATTGACATATTGGTTGGGTATTTAAAATAGAGATCTTGATCAAATATTATGACAAAAAAGTGATTCTACACAGAAGATTTGCTAATGAAACTTTATTTTCCAACTTCTTACTAAAATTCACACTCTATCTTTATTTTCTAAGTATGGAAATGCAAGCGAGATAATTGAATGTCAACGTATTTAAATTAATGTTAAACTTGATTGAGCCTATTTTCATAGTTTATTGTACTTTTAAAATTCACTTTTGATCCATGCAATCATTTTTACTCTTTCAAAATCTGCGTTCATTTTATTGATTCATTAAATAGCAATTGTTAAAATTGATGTGTTTTTAGTTTAAAAGGCAGAGAATAAAGTAAAGTAAAGTAAAATGAAATGCCATAAAACTTACAATTGTCACTGAAATAACAAATAATTATTTCAGCTTCAGCAAAGTGTGAAACTGCAGAATATTTGGTACTACTTTCTCTAAAAAAGTAATAAAAAAAAACATTTTGCATTTTAAACCTTAACTTGAGTTTTAAAATAAACGTGAATTCAAAATGAAAGTAGAAAAGTACGCAAATTAAGAGCAATCGCTCGAAAGAGTGGAAAAGAACGAACGAGTTATGAATGCTAAAAAATTAGAATAATTGAAAATTGATGAGACTGAAAAAAGAAACGCTTGCTAATGGAATAGAGTTAAGCCATGGACAACGTGGGCGAGATAAAAGATAATTTCGAAATACTGAGGTTTTCTGATTTTAGGACATGATGTCTGATGAAATTTTTTTAATTGGATTTTCTAGCATGTCGGAAAAGTATGCCATCGGATTACAAAGGGTTTGACTATGCGAATGAGACATTTTCACAGCGAAGAATAGTTACAATAAGAATAGAAAGCGAGAGAAAAAAATCTTATCACTTCATCGAAAGCATCAAACTCACGTTTGTGCGAAGATAAGTTTAGCATAATTATGCGGCGGCGTGAATACAAACGAGCGGAGTTCGTTTCATTTACAATGACAGAGGCTTTTTAATTGCGTTAATTAATAAACAGAGCTGAACATAAATCAATTATGTATTTTTCGCTATTTGCATCTATTTGTTTCGCATTTCTGTGAATTTAAAAATTCGGCAAAAGCTGCAGCAAGCGGAGTTCCTGCACTTGAGCAAATTAAGCACGCTTATTTAATTTTCATGATAAGATATGAATTTAAAGCTTTGTTGAAATTGTTTTCAAATGAAACGAAACGACATAAGTGTAAATGCTTCGCTAAATGCATGTCTTCACTGCCAATGATTACAAGGTATCGATGAAAAAATTTTGAAAACTTTTTCAGAGGTTTAATTTTATGCAAAAAATCGCTGAATAAGTTTAGTCGATTATGGAATAAGAAAGCGAATCAAAATGAGATTTGTTTTAAATGAATGCGTTTTCGTTCATTTGACTCCACAACAGTTAATCGGTGTTTGAAAGTGGCCGCAAATACCGCAAATAATGAGTTTCAGCTCTCTTTGAGATGAAACATAGTTTCACTTCGATTAAAAGGCGAATTCAAAAAATTCATTGAAAGAGCGAGAAGCAATTTTGAAGAAAGTGTTACAGTCTTTCGAGCGAAACAAAAAAGTGGACGATTAAAGACGATCGAATTCAATTTCATCTTTCTTTGTTTTAAAACAACTTTTTCTCCATGAAAAATGAAGAAATGCTCATTTTACTGTTTTCTTCTAGCGAATTCTGTCAAATCTAATTTGCGAGCAAACCGAGCAAAGCTCAATTATGGCATATAATCGCTGACAGTTTCTCAAGAAATTTAATAACTTTCGTACAATTTTGTACACTTAATAACTTGCATGCTTTAAATAGAATTAATACAGACGTTATGTTGTCACAATATTTAAGGATCACTGATTCATTCAACTCGAAATGCTTCATTATTGTGTTTACAGAAACGGTACTGTTTTTTCTGTATAACTGTATTCTTGGTTGGATAATTAGGCGAAATTTCATGGCTTTCTGTATCTCATCGTTAACTGACTTTAAGCTTTTGAAACGAACGTTACAGAACAAAGAAATTGACGATTTTCTCACTCTTCGCATTGACTACTGAAAATGTTATATTATTTCTGAACGATTAGTGTGTGTGAGTGAAACTTTCACCAACTGTGTGTGATTTTTGTTACTTCCGCTTTTAAGTCCGTGAAAGATGCGAAAATAATATTCGTGTCCAATCATTTATACAAATTTATTGACCCAAAAAGTTGCTTTGATTTTCGTCTGTTTTCTTGTGGTGCAACTTTCGACGAAACTTTCAAAATTTGATCAATTGTTTTATGTGCGAATCAAACTTTTTGTCAAATTTTTTCTCGGCCCTTGCCAGCAAAGTTTCTCATCTATTCTCTGCAATATTTCACACAGTGAATGTCGGGAAAGAGAGTGATCAAAATGAGTGCCAATCTAGCGTCTAAATTTGCAAAAGGTACGCTATTTGTTCGATTTTCATTTATTTAATGTGTTCTTATGTGAACGATTTCCTGACAATTCTTCAAAAGTTTCGAACTTAGCAAAGTCGTCTGACCTCTCGAAATCATTGCCAAACTTATCTTTCGTAATGGAAGCGAAGAAAACAATCAAAGAAATGCCAGAAATCGGCATCTTGAGACGAGCTTTAGTTGCTGCTCGAGAGGGAGATTTGCATACGCTTCAGGTTTGTTTTTGTTCTTAATCACTTCAATTCTATTTCAAAGTGTTTTTTAAATGTAACGTAAAAAGCTTTAGAAAGTTGTGTTAATTGCATATTTTCTCGAAACAGCGATAAAGCGATGCATCAAACTGCGCTTAAAATCAACATTGTTTCTCTTTGCTCGAGGAAAAATTAAAAATTTTAATTTTTTTCAAGCTTGGTGTATGAAAAATAAGTTTTCAATAAAATTTAATTCTTTTGTTCTTAACAATAGAGAAAAAAGAATGCAGAATGATGTCTGCTTAGTGAGCATTGAAGGAAGCGATAATTTCTGTCGGAAGATAAAACCTCAATTTTCCACAAATTTTTTCATTACAAACAAAGTCTAGATACACAATCAGAATATTAAAAGATTTTTGATTTGATCAAAAATCAAAGTCGCTCTATTTGATATAAAAAAATTAAGCGGTCTTTTATTGCGTAAAGAGTCGTTATAAATAGCGCCTTGAGTCAAAACTATTTGCCGAACATTTCTTTATATTTTATCGAATTTAGAGTTTGATAAAAGAGCAATCAAGACACAGCTGAATTAAAATTGCTCTGTGCTGCACCATTTAGATTGAATTGTGTGTTGCGTTTATTTTTTATAAAAATTTAAAAAGCTTATGCGTTTATATGGAATTTTACTTGAAGGGATTACAACCACTTTTAATGCAATCACCCCACATTGTCGACGATTTCGGAGCTACTTGTGTCCATTATGCAGCAAGATGCGGCTCTACAAAAGTTTTAAAATTTTTGGCACAGAATTGCAAAATGAAAACAAATGTGAGGTCTAAAATTGGGTCAACTCCGGCACACGATGCAGCTGCTTTGGGAAACTTAAACGCCTTGATTTGGCTAGTTGAAAAGGGAGAATGTTGTCTCTCAGATAAGGATAAGGAAGGAGCAACTGTACTTCACGTTGCCGCAAGGTACGAGTACGTTTTTATTGAAAAATAAGCGATAATAAATTTTTTAACAACGCTTTTCGCACATAAAACAATGTGAATTTCGCGCCGTTAAAAATTGATCTTGAAGTTAAAACATGCCTTGCACATAGATCAGAATTTTGACACTGATTGAGTAATGCGAATAGTCCGAGAAATGGTTGCAGAAACCCTTGAAACATTTTCTTGCTGCATCGCTTTGTTTGTTTCTTGATTTATTTTAGAAAAATTTTTAAAATCGTTTTCAGGTCACGATTAAAAGTTTTACAGTAATTTTGTCGACAAAATACTTTAATTTGCTTGAACCTCGAACTGCTGTTCACAATCAACAGTGTTATTGAATAAGAATTTAGCCATAATATTCTTTTTTTAATTTTGGAAGCATTTCTTAACTTCATACTGCATATCCTTGTTTTATTGGTCAATGTTTATGCATAATTCACCGCTGTATCAATAACATTCATTTACCTATTTTTTAAAGATTTAACTCTTTTGCTTTTCAAAACACTCTTATTTATCTAGGTGCAAGTAACATTCTTAAAAATTAATTTTTGAGCATCGAGAAAATTTGAAATAAAAATCAACATACCTACATAACATTACTGCAATTTGCTGGCAAATATATTTTCTAAAGTTGAGTTTTTTGTGATTGTACAACAAAGAAAGACGAACCTCAAAATGTTTTTAACAACTTGCTGAAAAACAAAAAAGTTTCCAATGGAAATTTCATAGTGCATTGAAATTGTTTTCACGATAATCGAGCAACAATAGATATTATAAAAAATGTGTCGTTATTTCGAAAAATGTTCACGATTCATAGAAAAAATGTTTCTCTGGTAGGAAAATTTTTTTCAAGCTATAGCAAGCAAATGAGAGACTTTCTTCGATTAGGGCATCAAATTTTTCTGTTTTAAAAATTTCGATCAATTGTTTTTGCATATGAATTGAAAATTTGTTAATTTGGTTTCTCTTAGTCTTAATAAGCCTCATTAAAAACATAATTAGCGACAATGAATTTTTTTTTATTGTCGCTCAAGCAGAAATTTAATTATGTTAAATACTCCCCAAAGATAAATTGTATTTATCAGTCTGAACAGCTATTATTATATTTTAAATGTCAACCTTATCATAACTGATTGCTCCTCCAAATTCAAGATTTCCTTCAAAAACAAGTCTACGCTTAAAAATAATTTAATTTTAATATTTTCCTAGCGTTTTATATTTGAATTTCAAAAATAAGAATGCTTTTGCAAAGCGCTTCAGCTTCCTTGTTAGAACAAAAAATTATTTTAGTATTCTGTTTTCGTTTCATCGTTACTCTTCTAAATCGAGCCGTCAAACATAAAGGCTGTTTGTTTCTATCGAGATGTCCACTCTGCTTTCACCTATAACTTTTCAACCATTCGCTTAATACTATCGTTCAATAATATTCGTGAAGCAAAGCGACTCATGAAATACAAGTCGAGTCACACGGACAAAATTTTTCGCAAATTTCTCAAAATGCTGTTTTTAGCCGGAAAACACGTGTTTTAGTGAATTATTTTATAAAGTTATAAAATGCTTAAAAAGTTTTGACCGCTTTTAGTGGTAAAAAATAAAGAAAGAACATATGTATATACCATGGTGCAAAATGTAAATAGATTTTAAAAAATTGAAGGCACAGTTCGGAAATTTCTGCGCAGTACTAAAAACCGAAAAATGCGACACGCAAGTTAGCAAAAATTTATTCAAATTTTATCAATTCACCAAATAAGTGATTGAGATGAAAATAATCTAAATTTAAAGAATGCCTTATTGTAAATGTCAACAAAATTTGGATGCGGCAGCATAAAATAAAGCGAAAACAACAAAATTTTTAAAGCGCAATTTTAATCACTTTTATGAGTTGTTTGGGTTTCATTTTTGAAGTCATTAAAGATAACGTAATGGACATCTACAAAAAAAACACCCTGTAGATTAGAATAATGAAATTTCTGATTTTGCCTACTCAAGATTAGTTTTTAAAGCGTGGCGATC
>NCKU01003985.1:0-13423 GCA_003675995.1 Dinothrombium tinctorium | reverse complement strand
AATCGAAAATCAAACATCGAAGTTTGAGTAATTCAACATCCTCTTCTGATCTCTCTGAATGTGAGGAACAAAATTACTTTTCAGTTATTGCAAAAGAATTTTTCAACTAGTTATTGGTGATTGGTTGAAAATGAGCGCTGCTCTGCGCTAGTTCATTTCTCTAAACCTGAGAATTTTTTTACCTCTTACTATATAATTATTGTCATTATGCCTCAATGCTTCGAATTTTGACACAAGATAGAATATAAGCACTTCAATTTGTGCTTTTAGCTACCAGATTGCTGCAAAAAAATTAATCGTCCATTATGGTGTTCATCTCCTAAATATGTCTACCAATGTTGTTCGTTTATTAATTTGCCGTCTGCCACGATAATTTTGCATATATCAGTAATATGATTCGAAAACACTAAAAGCATAACGACTTGCATTAATCAAGACTATGAACATCCACTGTTTTCCAAAGCACTCACTCCTAATATAACCAAAATGCATTTCTCAATCGCAATCTACATGATTTCGAAAAAATATAGATTCTGAATTCACTGTTAATTTTTGAGCGAAAAAAAGATTTTCTCTTCACTAATCGTCACAAGTTTCATAACTTAAATGAGTAAAAAAAAGTCTTGCAATATAAAATTGTTCATTCATTGATTGTTCTTTATATTCTTGGCATTTTGATTCGTGGGATTTGTGCTGTTACTGATTAAAAAAGTACGTCAGAAGACCACAAAAGCATCAGGAAAGTAATTATTTTATGAATGCGGTTATAAATAAAGTAGAAGTAAGAATGTATAAGTTAAGCAGGCGAGCAAATACACTCAGCGTGAGAAAAATCACAGCATTGTTGCGTTTACAGGTAAACCAATTTCAATAAACAGTAAAACCTCTCTACAAAGAACACAAAAGAGATCCAAAAAATCTGTGAGAGGTGGCCTTTTAGTGATCATGACCGTTCAAGAGAGATTTCCGTTAGGGGAGGTTTTACTGTAAAAAATATTATTACAGTCAAACCTCTATAATCCGACACCTCACTTTTCCGACATCCTCGAAAATCGGACCAAAAATTTTGGACCAAAAAATTTTTCAATACAAATTTTTTTCTGGATTCCGACAACTCTGTATTTTGTCTTAATTTTTTGGTCTCATATGTATCGAAATAGAGAGGTTTGACCGTATTTGATGCAATTATAATAATTGAATTATTGCGAAAAACTTTCGAATTGTTTACATACACTCAAAGAAAGAGAAAAGTTTACATTGTTGGGTAAAATAAATACATTTTTTAACCATTTCTTTTACCTAACAATGTAAACTTTTCTCTTTCCTTGAGTGTACAAGCGCAACAATGCTTCGATTTTTCTGACGCTTGGCGTATCTTTTAACTGCTCATTATTGAGACATTTTCCAATTTTTAAAATATTTAGATAGCAACCCAGAATATCCGTTGTTATTTTACAGAGTAGGAACGAGAAAAATTTACATTGTTGGGGAAAATAATTGGGAAAGCAATGAAAGAAGAGTGACTTCAATCTTTAATGCATACAGTTGAATACTTACATGTATGTATGTACACTCTGTGACAGAATAAAGATCCCATTGTTGGCACTTTTACATAAAAATTAAAGGGATTATATTATAATTACAAATATGTCGTTCGAGTTGCCGAAGTGTCGTCGAGTTGCCGAAGTGTCGTTCGAGTTGCCGAAGTGTCGTTCGAATTGCCGAAGTGTCGTCGAGTTGCCGAAGTGTCGTTCGAGTCGCCGAAGTGTCGTCGAGTTACTGAAGATCTTCGAGGAAACGGAATTAATGCGAAAAGCGCGGGAACTATTTTTTATTACAATACGCCCCATTTTCGTCTGCTTTTAAATAGAAGTGCCAACAATGGGATCTTTATTCTTTCACTGAGTGTATATATACTTACTGTATGTATTTTATTCATTTAAAGCATTTCTGCCCATATTTCAAACACAAAAATTTAGATTAACAATGAATGATGTCAAACATTAAACATTACCACCTTGAATTGTTTACTTTTATTGCTAAAGAGTTTCTTCAAAAATGGAAGTACATGCTGTCATATATACCCTTTTGTAATAAAAGTATTCAATTGTTAAAAAGTTTTAAAAGTTCAAAATTTTCATAACAAAGAAAAACTCGAAAGTAACTAAAAGTGAATTAATCAAAAGAAAAGCTCGAAACATAATTCGCCGAAAGCAATTGTAAAAATTATTTTTCATTTGACAATATCATTACAAGTTAGTTAAATATTTGAATGAATTTATTCCGAAAGGGCCTATCCTTCGATGCATATATTATTAGAAAGGCTCTTTCGAAATAAATTCATTCAATTTCTTTGAATGAATAAAATACGTTATGTTATGATTCAGTGTGATTTGTTGTTGTTTATTAACAAAAAAATAGTTCACGAGTTATAATTTCTTTGTTAAACCAGAGTTCTTCTGCTTCTATTTGAAAAAAAAACTTAAAATTTTTACTAAAAATCGAATGTATTGAAATTGAATTCACTCCTCTTTCATTGCTTTCCCAATTTTTCCCACCAATATAAACTTTTTCTCTGTCCTTAACTGTATACTAATAAATAACAACTTTAACTTTAACTTTATTCTTAGCTTTCTAACGCATTTCTACCTTTACAGCATTAAAAACAAAATTATTTTTGTGACACATGTACGTACAATGAAAATAAGTAATTTACTTGTCAGACACAACGTCCACAGGGTAATAAATCATTTTGTAAAATCGATAATTCTGTGCGACTCAAAAGCTCTGATTACTGATTGTTCAAGCATAAGCATAGGTATGATCATTTTTATATCGTTCGATCATCGATCCGATATTTTAGCCATTCACCTAACTTCCACTTTTAGTTTAAATTTTTCTTTTTAGATCATTTTACAACAAGAATTTTTCACCAAGAAAAGAAAATTTTCGTTTGATCCGTTTCTTCACTTCGATTCACTTTGATTCACTTCGATAAGCGATTTTAAAATTTAATGCAAATAAACCCATTCTTGGCTTGATTCAGGATTCTTTTAATTCCTTAGGTGAAAAAGAAATCAATTATATTTTTTTAATGATGAATTGGGCTTTTTTTCACGAAAATTTTTCCAATAAACATTACTTCCCGAAATCCGACAACCTCTACATTTCGACATAATTTTTCTCTAGTCCCCTTCTGCTTCGAAATACAGAGGTTCGATTGTATTTTCATTTCGATGATTTTCCTCGAAAAAAAAAATTGTTTTAGCTTTCTGAAATTGAAATTATTTGCTCAGTGAACGATTAGTTTCGTTTGAAAGTGTACTCATTATAAATTTAAAAAATTAGAAAAAGTATTTTTATGCTTCGCGTAGCGCATCAATTTGATTCGGGAACTAACGAGATTGAAGCGAGTTTTTAATGCGAGTGCATAGTTTAAATTTTTTATTTTCATGCGAATATTGTGTTTTGCTCACGAATTGTTAAAGTTTTTCACAGAAATCTTTTCGAATTAAAATAGGCGAAATTGATTAATTTGAAACAAGTTTTTTAAAATTAAAGGAATTTAATTTAAAAATTGAAATTTTTAAGAAATTAATATTTTCAGCGCACGCGCAGTGCGAAAACCGGCTTTAAGTGAATTTCGTCTGCAAAGTGTGCCTCGAATTTGCATTTCGAACGTTTCGTGTTTCAATTTTTCTGCATTTTGTTTCGTTTAAAAATTGAGGCTTCAAAAAGTGACATTCTTTGAATCGCAAAAATGAATGTATTGTCGAAATTGGTCGATGTGAACGACAGGCGTCAAGTAATAATGGTGACCACTTCGCTGCTCTCGTTATCGCTTTGGACTTTCAGTGTCATTAAGAGACGCAATTTTTCAAGGTTCAATTATTATTTAAATTTCCTCTTTTTTTATCCATTCATTTCATCGAAACTCGCCCAACACACCGATCGTTTATCGAATGCATTGAATGCATTTTTTAGCAGCATAAAACTCGAATATAAATTACACTCATTCATAACACTGTCGGCCTAAAAAAAAACTTTTTCCTTTTCAATTCCGTCGACCTCTCATCAATTGTTTGCTTATTTTCCTTCTTTAGGAGCGAACGCAATGACAAGGAAGACTTCTTGTATTTAGCGAAATCGACAGACAAAGCGAAGCCAGAGTCGATGTCGAAGATTATTTCACAATTGAAATCGATCTTGAAATTGATCGTCGGTCCGAAAGAATACACTTATGCTTTCGGCGTTGCTCTCGCTTTGATCATGAAAACTATAAATGATTTATGGGTAATCAATAATGGTACTCAAATTGAAGCCGCTATTATTACAGCCGACATGGGGAAATTGAAACACAATTTAGGCGCTTTCTTTTTGGCAATGCCAACGCTTGCTTTGGTGAACAATTTTCTCAAGTTTTGTTTAGATCAGTTGAGATTAAATCTTCGTTATAAATTATCCCTCATTCTCTACAATCGTTATGTTGACGGTCTTACTTTTTATCGATTAAACTCATTAGATCCTAGTTGTCAGAATATCGATCAACTCTTGACGAGTGACGTGGAAAAATTTTGTCACACAATTGTCGATGTGTACTCGAATGTATCGAAAGTAAGTAGTGCTCAAAAAAATTTTGAATATGAAATAATGAAAATAAGAATTGTGCATGGTACTAAAAAAACTTTGAATAAGTTTTCAAAATAACTATTGATGTTTATAGCCTGAAAATTTATTTTTTATTTAGCCTCTTTTAGACATAATCATTCTTGTTCAACGTCTGTCATCTGCATACACGGGTTCATTAACTCCTTCGGCCATAATCGGTTATTTAGCGCTAGCGGGATCTGTGCTTACTACCCTTCGAAGACCACTGACATCGTTAACGGTGAAAGAAACGCGTTTAGAAGGGCATTTACGTTACATTCATTCGCGGTTGATCGCTAATTGTGAAGAAATTGCATTTTATCAAGGCAATAACAAAGAGCGAATGACTCTTACATCAGCTCTATTCAAACTTAGGTCACATCTGTTCAGGCTTTCAATTTTCAAGTTCAACATTGACTTTCTTGATAACTTAATTGCTCGATGTAAGCCTTCAATGCTGTTTACAATTCATTTATTCTATTTTTTTTTTACCAGACTTAGCAACCGTTGTCGGTTACGTATCACTGGCTATACCGTTCCTAAGTGCAAAGTACAGAGATGACACCGAAGCTTTTCGTTTAGAAAGTTATTATAAATCTGGTCGTATGATGGTTAAGCTTGCTGAAAGTATTGGAAGATTAGTGTTAGCGGGTAGAGATTTTACACGTCTGGCTGCATACACGCAGAGAGTAAATCAGTTGATGATTAGTATCGAGAAAAATCGAGTTTCTGCTTTGATTCCGAAACAAATTACAAGTGTTTCTGGCGATTATTCAACCACTCTTTCAGCTGGATCAGGGAAAGTTGAACTTTGTGACACTTCAAATCCTGTGATTATTTTTGAAAATGTACCTATTTGCACTCCTAGTGGAGAAATGTTGGTTAATTCTTTGAATGTTACAATTAAGCACAAAACAAATGTGATAATATCAGGTAACAACTTGTTTCTTTGTATTTCGCTCTATAATTTTACTTATTTTTGTAGGACCAAATGGGTCAGGTAAATCTTCTCTCTTTAGACTTCTTGGCGGACTCTGGCCACTATATGGTGGAAGATTAGTAAAACCACCGAATGACAAGCTTTTCTACATTCCTCAAAAACCATATTTAACAATTGGCTCATTTCGAGAGCAAATAATTTATCCAGACAGCTTGGAAGATATGCAACGAAAGGGCATCACAGATGATAATTTAAGAGACATTTTAAAAATTGTCGAATTGCTTTACTTAGAAGAACGGGAAACTTTTTCATCTGTTCTCGACTGGCAGGAAGTTCTAAGTGGAGGCGAAAAGCAAAGAGTGGCAATAGCTAGACTTATTTATCACAGACCTCTTTTTGCAATTCTCGATGAATGCACTTCAGCTGTGTCTGTGGATGTCGAGCAAAATATTTATTGTTACTTGACTAAAGTTATAAATTGTTCACTTCTAAGCGTCACGCATAGAGTCAAACAATTACAGCATTTCCATCATTACATTTTAAAGTATGTCATATAAGCAATGATTCGCTGTTCATATTTTATCTTTAAGTTTATATTCGAATTAAGTTAAATTTCAATTTTATTCTCTTTTATTTAAAGGTTTGATGGTTGCGGAAGCTACACCTTTGAGGCATTGGACCATGAAGATTCTGTTGTTATATAATCGTTTTTTATTTTCGACTCTTTCAAATTTCTTTATTTTTTCTCTATTTTGACATCATTTTTTGATGCACATTTTTCCGAATTATTGACTTAATATCTAGAGAATTTGAAATTCTTCTCTTTCTACACCTGATTCAATAAACTTTGAACAATTTCTCAAGCTAATGCGTTTTTCGATCTTAACTCAATCAATACTACTTATACAATTTTTTCATTTACTAACTGTACCAACAATAAATGCTTTAAAAATCTTTCATTCAATTCATAGTTCATTGACATAAATGAACGATACATTAAAAAGCAAAATTAAATTGGCATAAAGAATGCTTTTTAGGTTAAAAAATTGTTTCATTTCTATATGAAACTTAAAGAAAAAACTCGAAACATCAATCGAAAAATTTAGATTGTAAGAAGAAAACTTGCCAGTTTCTTTGCAGCAAACATGCTATGTGAAATCAACATTATGTAAGTGCAGAATTTTAATCGAATCTAAAATAAAACTTTCGAATTTATAGACTTCTTGCTCGCTAGGTATTTGTAAAAAAGTCTGCAAGTTTCGTGATGCAATCAATTCATCTCAATACAAAGTCGAAGTTTTTTTAGAATTCCAAAAACGCATAAAATTTGTAGGACTTAAACTTTATGTTAATTTAAAAAATTTCAGATTCACCATCTTTTCGGACAAATGAGCCTACAAACTAGAGGTGCGTATATCGATAAGTTTTCATTACCATTTTCAATCATTACCATAAATTTTGAAGCACTCTGTTACCATTCTCAACCATTACTAATCAAACTAATGGTAAAATGTTGTGACCATCACCATTACAACATTATGCGCACATCTACTACAAATTGTAAGTTGATCAAAAATTATTTGAAACGTTTCTACTCAAAATATTTTTAATGGTTCATAAAAGAGAGGAGCGACGTGATGTTGATTGCAATGAATCAGTTTATGCGTGAGTGAACATGGATGATCCATATTCACATTCTTCACTATTTACAGCGTATATTTGAAATTCTAATAGACTTGCATTTCACGTCCTTTTAGATACAATTGATGTTGAATCCCATGCAAAACTTTGTGAGTTTAAATGCCCACCTATAATCAATATTTTCTGAGCAAAAATTTCAACAAAATTTTTTGGCTTTTTCATTTGCTTTGAAGTTACTTTTTTTAGCATGCCTGATTGAATTTAAGCGCTTATTTATCTTTTTATCGATCTGTCTGTTTGTGACTCGTCTTTGTATGCTAGCGAAAGCACTTATTTAAAATATGCTTCATATGTTGAGTGAATGTTTATATTTAAAATCGCTAATTTTTCTTAGAAAATAAATAAAAATAAAAATTTGTTTTGAATAATGTCAAATAGAGCATTTTAAAGATTTCGTTGAATTCGAATTTTGCAATTTTGAATAGTTTTATGATTATTGAATATTTTTTGAATTTGAATCATAAATTTATTCTTATTTATTATGAATAGAAGAGCAAAATTTTGCTGAATTCAAGCGCTTGTTTTCAATTTTTCCTCTCTCTGCAATTTTTTTTTCTTTCTCTTTAATACTTTAGAAAACGTGTTCAATTATTGTTTACTTAACAGTTAAGCAGAAAGTGAAGAGAAATTCAATTAATTAATAATATTGAGTTTAATAAACGAAATTAAAATAAAGTATAACAATTTGATTGATGATAATATGAAAAACAGGATGTTCCACATATTAAACTAAATTTTTTAAAATTTATTTTAAGTATTTTAATTTAACATAAGCAGTGTATTAATATTTATTTTTAGAGTTAACAACCTACCATAATTATCATAAAAATATTATTTTGAATTGTTTACGTAACTTAAAAAAAATTTGAACTAACAGCTTATGGTTCTTGCTTCATCAAACAAATGGGTTTTCAAAGTAAAAGTTAATAATTCAAATTAAAATTAATTCTGTTTGATGATCACAGTTTTCAAAGGTGAAAATATTTGTTTTGTTCAACCGTTTACAGGGTGTTTTTTAAAACTATAAACATTCTGACGAGCTTTGAACCATGTTTTTAAAAAGCCAAATCACTCAGACCTTTTCATTATGTTAAGAAGCCCTAAATTATTGAAAAAGACTTTTGAAGCATCGAATTTTTTAAAATTTTCATCGAGATCGGTCAAAATTTGGAATTACCGCAAGGCGGTTATCGTGTTCGTGGAGTAAACATGACTAATTAATTTCTAAAATATTGCGCACCACACTCATAGCTTCATAATACGCGACATTACCTTAATTAATTCAATTGGTTCCGCTTGTTTTTTGCTAACTCCAATGCGGGTGTTTGTGCGTTTAAATACCCGGAAAGGGTCAAAACCGCCTTTAACCGCTGGATATAAGTTACCGAGCCCATTTTTTCGAATTTTTTCATTGAAATTTTTTATTTCGGAATGTGAGAGAGTTTCGCTATGAGAAAACGATTTTTTAATTAACTCTACACAATGCTTATTGACTCAAATTTATGATAAAGCTTCACTAAAATCTTTCTTTCTTCATATTTAGCATCATTTTCGATTTCGCTGCTTTGTTGTCCGAATATGCATAATTTTGAAAAAAAAAATGTCGCAGCCTTACATTTTTGAGGCATTCCTCAGAATTTTAGCGCTTTTAATTAGCGAGATATTATCATTCAAACTTTTATAGTTTGAAAACAATCACCCTGTAAAATAAAAACAACTATAAAGATAAATTATTAATCAGATTTTGATTATCTTTTTCAATGCACAGCTGAAAAAGCAATGAGACAATCACTTGTTATGTGTAAATGTTGTCTTGATTTAGGCAAAATGTTTTGTAAAAACACAGGACGTTCAAATTTTTTCATAAAAAAATTAATAAAAATACTAGAGATAAAAAACAATTTTTTAAATTTTCATTCGAGGCAAACAAATGTTTTATTTTATTGCTTTTTTCATCACACATAAAACCGAGCGAAAATTAGTTGCTCGCATCATTTTCATTCGTGACTTTGTTTGAAACATTTCGCTTTGAATAATTTCTATTCGCTTAATCCAATTCATCAAAAAATTATCTTAATTCTCATCTCTTCTCTAAACTCTCAACATCTTAAAATGTAAGTTTTGAAAATAATTCTACAAAATATTTATAAACTTTTTTCAAATATAATAATTTTTAAAATTTTCAAATAGATAAGGGAGCTGGAAACACAGTTGAGCCACATTAATACTCTACGCTATGGTCTAACTTTTTTGAAAAAAAACAAGCCTTTCCTCATTGAAATTTAAAATGAAAACATCAATGGAAGCAGCACCAAGAAGAATCGGAAAGGATCAATTACAACTGTTTCTTTATCTAAAAATTTATATTTGATGGCAGAAGGATAGTTGGTCTGATATTTTAAAATGGGCTTATGAAGGGCTATATAAGATTTTATTTCTTCCCCTTAAGGAAGGATCAATGCTGTTCGTTTAGCATGAGCACAGTATTGTTCGGAAAGAACAATGCTGTGGTTTACGTTTGCTTTGCATTGCATATTTGTCTATTAAACGTTTGAATTGATGTTATTTCGGATAAAATGTTAAGAAAAATGAGGCTCTCATAGTTGTCTTATTGTCGTAGTTAATGATTATAATTGATTTTAAATGTTACTCTATCAATTTTTAGAATTGTTAAACATATTCATAGATTTCAAATTTTTTGATTTCCCAGTTACGTTGATAGTTAGAAATTTTATGGTTTTTAAATTAAATTTCAGTTTTTAAACTGATATTCACACTTTGCGCCGAGAGTTAGGCTTGAGTAAAAGTTAGAAAATAAAGAAAACAGAAATAAATTTCGCACGTAGAAATGGATAAATAATATAAAGTAAAGAATATAAAGAGAAAACAAGTGGGTGAAAAACTTTGTTAAAAGCTCAATTAATTACGTTTGTGCAATGTGCTCTTTTGAAAATTTGAATGACAATATTCATTAAAAATTTTCATTTCTGGATTTGGTGAGGTTGATATTTTTTGAAAGTTTTATTTTTGAAACATAGTAACTTACATTTAATATCGGTCTCGCTCAAGTCTCAGAATATCCACAGAACTTTCTATTTTCAAAATTGCTCATTTTAAACCCGCTTACAAATATTTTTGTTTGTTATAAACGCATTAAATAGAATTTGAAAATTTTAATGTAATGATTGCCTTTTTGTTAATTCAGCATTAAAATTAATTATAAGCAAAATAAATTTAAGCGTATCTACTCGAAAATGCTCAAGCTCAATACATTATTTTGTTCGTTCTTCAACAAGGAACTTCACCCTGTTCACCCTTAACAATATGACTTTTCCCCATTAGCCAAAGTAAAACGGGACGTGCTGGACTAGGCTTCGCTCACCAAACAAAGAAAATGTTTTTAGAATTTTCCCTTTATTCAATCCGATTTTAATAGTGATCAAATTTTTGTTGAGCTTGTTTAATTGAAAATTCATATTGTCCTACTGTGCCTCTCTCTCCTCTATGGGTTAACGGTTAAAACATGTTAGGATATTTATCTCAAACCCACAGATTTCCGGTACCGGACGGGTGGGTTTGAGACGCGATTATTTTTCCCTTTTCCCCTTTCCATCTTTAATGTTCTACTTGTCATTAAAAGTTGAATTGTTTTTTCTATGAATATAATAATTAAGTATCGACACAACACTTGTTCTTGATTTCAAAAAATTGATGGAGGAAAATTATTATTTCCGTGAGTTATTAATAAAATTTTTATGTATGAAGTTATTTCACAAAAATTAAAAATAAATTTTGCTCTCAAATATTTTCGTTTCTCTTGTTTTGTTGTTGCGTTCAACGATATTACTTTCACTTATTTAAATATTTAATTTTGCTACTTCTTGCAATTCGTTTTGCTTTACTCTGCTTTTTGATTATTTTTTCTTTTAAAGTTTGTTATATTAGTTTTAAAAAAATTTCCAAATTTTAACTTTTTTTGTGGAAACCAGCTTGACTTACATGAAAATTATTGCTTAGTGTGTATGTATGTGTGTGTGCTCAAGTTTCTCCATTTTCCCCAAACCTTACCCTGAATGAAAGCTTACAAAATTTTTTCAAGTCTATGCATTAAACTAATCCATTTGATAGTAAATTAATTTTAATTAAAATCTCGTTATTACAAAAACTTTCGTGGCCATAATTGCGACTACTTACCTGAAAAAAAGCTTTCAAATGCGTTAGAAGTCACATGCAAATGTACTTTTCACGCATTGCCATCGGAGTACAACAGTCAATTAAATTAAATCGACAGGACAGATGTTCACAATTCACTCGCACTGCACTTTCGAAGCAGTTTCACTTGTTTTTATTCAATTAATTTCATTTCGAAGTGCACTGCGTTTTTAATATTTTTGAGCTTAACACGTTTGTAAGTTTTTTTTACTTGCATTCAAACGCGTGCAAAATTTAAAATGAAACCATAAACTTTTTTAATTTCTTCATTGAAGTAAATTTGTTTACTTACAATTATTCAATGATAAACTTTTGATTCGAAGTGTAAGCTTCATTTAAATGCATGCGACTTCGTTTCCTCTCTCGAAATTTTTTTTTTCATTATTTTCAAGCTTTACTCGTTGAAATTATCTCATTTCTGAAACTCTTTTCTTATTTAATTTGCTATTATTTTTTTATTTATGACATCATAGCTTCCTCCATAATGCTTCGTTGAAATTCACAGTGGTTATAATAACAAATGACAACAGAACATTGTGTAGGGAGCTAAACATTGTACTAAAGCGCAAAAATTAATGCTCACGTCATAACATTGTTTTAAAAAGGAATGAGGACGATATTTCAATGCAAAGTGTAGTTTGAAAATGAATTTCATTTCTTTCTGCGATTTTTAAATTGGATAAATGGATTGGCTGAAAAAAACGAGTCGCATTTTGTTTGGTATTAGCATTGTAAACAGTAAGTAAAGCGCTTCTTCTTTTTTCCACTAGAAATATTTGTATTTGAAAAAAAAATTTGAGCCATAATCTGTGCATAAAGTAATCTAAAATGAATTATTCAATATTATGAGGGCTTATTTATTGCGCTTTTTATTGCTTAGCAAAATAAGGCCTTTGTAAATGATCGTCTTCGCTGCGAAAGTTGATGTAATGAGGCTCGCAAGTGAGAAAACGCTTTTAATAAACGTACGCATCAGAAAGTGCTTCACGGATTATTAATAAATGTAACTAGCGTAATGTGCTTTTAATCTGGTAAATACGTGTAAATAATAACGGAAATATTCTAAATTTTCCTGCCATTTTTATTTTTATTTTTGATAAGCTTACACAAATGCAGATTATCTGAACGTAATCTTGCGTAACTTTGTTTTAAACAACATTTTTCTTGCACAATTTTTTAAATTTTTTAATCATAGATAAAGCTGAGGCGAATAAAATAATCGATCGTTTAGTGCAAGAATTTAAGACGAACAATGAGCACAACATTGAGAATATTTCATTACCATCTGTTGAAGTAGATTTGGACGTTTTCGGTAAGTAAACAAACATGTTCAACAAAATTACTTTTCAAACTAATGAAAATATTAATTAAAATTTCAAAGGAAAAGGTGAACTAGTCAACGGAAAGATTAGCGGTTTACGATCTGTACGAAGAGTTGGCGATTGCGAATCGATTGAGATAAAACACGATGAAGCAATTTTGAAAGTAAACTTTTGCGTGGACAATGTTCAAGTCGATTTTAATTCAAATATCGATTATTTCGGCAAAAGACATCCTGTGTTCAAATTTAGCGCCGATCAAGTTTTATTTCAAGCGTCGATTTCGATAGACAAATTGACGGGCGAACTGCTGTTCGATCGCTGCACCGGTACTTTAACAAAAATCAAAGGTTTCAGAATAAAGATAAAAAGTTTCGGCTTTTTACTAACACCATTCGTGAATTTGATCGCTCGATTAACACGCACTGAGATCAAAAGACTTGTCGAACTTTATATTCAAAATTCATTAGAAGGTGGTCTTGATTAAAATTAAATTTTCAATTATTTTTCATGAGCATTTCAACGAGCTTATTGTCGCATTTGTAAATAATATTCGCCAAATCAAAGAATCAACGATGATGAAATGATAAAAACGATGATTTTT
>NCKU01003983.1:0-13428 GCA_003675995.1 Dinothrombium tinctorium | reverse complement strand
AAAAAATGAAATTTAAAAAAAAATCAAATATGTAGTTAAAGTCATGATTAAACGTATCTTAAACGTTTTATTTTTATTTTTATTGCATTTGAGATCAAAATTACACTCAGTTTTATGATTTTAATGAAAATAATTCGCAAATTGTTCAATATTTCAACTTAAACACTCCAAGAAAAAGTGTAATAAAAATTTGGCATTCACAAGTGTGCGCGGCTCCGTTAAATTTATGCATCAAGTCTTATGAGACAAAAGAGTTTACTAAATAATTGAAATTAATTTCGTTAGGTGCACATTAAAGATGAAAAATTATCTTAAAAAATTGCATATTTATGTTTGTTTTGTTTTATATCGCTCACAATTAGTTGATAAAAAGGCAAAAGATGTTCGAGCGCAAAACTTAATAATGATTCATTGAAAACTTTTTTCTGAAATTAACTCTTTTGATTCTCATTTTTGTTATTTGATTTACGCGCCTATTCACAAAAGTTGAACATTTTTTAGAATTAAATAAATTTAGATAAGTGATAGAGTTTGAAAATAAAAATAATTTTCTGCAAAATTAAACAATTCTTTCTCTTTGATTCTTTAGTAGATAAAAAAAAGAATAAAAATTTTTTTCTGTCCGAGATAGATCAAAAAATAAAATAAAATTCAAATCTCATGGGTTTTTCCTTGAATGAAAGCTCGATTTTTATGTTGTGATGTTACAATTGAGTGTTAAATTGATTTAAATGATGAACTGTTAAATCAATCAAATGTTAGTATTTTTATGATAAAACTTTTTTTAATTATTTAAATTGTTATGTCAAAAAGCATACGTTTCACAATTGAAATTCAAATCAATTTAACGGTCAAAAGTAAAATTGCAAAAATAAAAATTTTAATTTACATTCAAGCAAAAACCTATGGTAATTGAATTTGTCTACCGTTTTCGAAAATCACTTTTTTTTTAATTAAAGAGTCAGAGAGAAAAGATTTTTGCTTTATTTTTAAAAAATGTTCTTAAACCTTATCAAAACTTATTTAATTTTTAAAAACGCACAACTTTTTGTGAACAGATATTAACATAATGTTTAACTAATTAGCGCATAAATAGCATAGCTAAATTAAATATTAAATTATATTTTGAAATATATAAAAATAAATTTCAAATTATTTGCATATGATTGAATTGATTTAATAAATTTTAATGATGAGAAAATTGCGATAATTTATTTGGTAGAGATATTAAAATGATTAATAGGAAAAAATTTAAGAAAATACTTTAAAATAGAAAAGCTTTTCAGATGTTTTTATAGAACTTACTAAGAATTATAACGAATCCCATTTAATTTTAAATTAGAAACAAATTCAAAATGTCTGATTTGAATTTTTTTATAAAAAAAGACTAAATTCAATATTTGTTCTTGGTGAATAAAGTTTGAAAATTTAGAAAGTATTGCTCTTAGAAAAAATAAACAAAGAAATTTTTTCTAGCAACCAAATCTTGTCTCCGCTCAAAATTAATCATTTTGAAGTCAAATTCTCGATAATCATAAAAACTTTTTTTTTGCCGAAAAGCCGAAATTTTATAATTCGAGACGATTTTTCCTGCACAACCGAAAGAAGCATTTTATTTATTTCAGTTTACATTATTTCATTATTGCTTTTCATCTATGTTTTTAGAAACTTATTTTGACCTTATTTCAGCTGTATTTTATAATAATGCTCGTTGATTTTCAAAAGAAAAAATATTTTGCCTTTTAAAGTTCTTAAAATTTCTTTATGTTATACCATAAAAGCTTTCAATAGCTTTTTAAACTTACACTGTTGTAATAAATTTTTTCATATAAAAGAAACGTTTATATTCTTAAAAAATGGCATTAAGTTTAATGCAAAATCGATTTTGAAATGGTTAACCAGTTATAAAAAGCTTGCCCAAATATCAAGATAAACAAAATTTACTTTCAGTTGATTCATATAGCATTGTCAACTCATTGATAGCCATTATAAATGTACTAAAAGTATTTGAAGCAAAAAATGCTTACGTGTTATCGACAATGAATAAAAATATTTTTCTCTCGATTTATTTTGAATCAAAAGATTTTTCATTTTTAGTAAAAATCAATATGCTTCGAGGAATTAGCTTATTTAAGTAGATTCACTAAAGTTTGTTTGAAAATGTGTTTATAGCTTGCGAATAGAGAAGAGCAACCAAAATAAGATTAGATAAAAAAAACATGAGATGTTATTAAACTAAAACAGAATAAATCTTTTCTTTTTTGCATAAAATCATTCAATTCAATCATGTAATACATAGTGAGTATCATCTAAATAAACTAAATTTCAAATTATAAACACACTTTTTAAGACAAAAATTTGATGCCTAATTTTAGCACGAAAAGGCCATATTTTAAGCTGAAATCAACATTTTTAGAAATAAAGGTTTCTTTTGATTTGAATTATAAGCTCTTACAAGGAATATTAATTTAAGTGTCAATCGCTGATTTCAATGAGATTTTGTATACTCGTTTCCAATAAAATCTTTCATTCTATTGCATTGCAATAAAGCGAGTTTAAAGTGAAATGCAATTTTCTCCACAGTTGCATTTTGTCTTTTTCTTTATTCAGATACAAGAAAAGGAATTCTCTTAAATTTTTTATTCAAAGCTCTGCAAATGTAAAATAAATTTTAAATTTTAAAAATCTACTAAAACTTAAAAAATTTATACGCAAAAAAAAATTTGATGGAATTAAAGCAATTTTGTTGATTTTTTCTTCTGAAACATATAGTGACTATATTAGCGATTATGAGTGGCGAATTTCATATCATTAAATTGTTAATTCAATGTTTTACTTTTAAAAATTTATGAATACAAAAATTTTAAGAGAGAGAAGCTTAGAGTAAGTTTAGTTTCTTTTTATTTCTTTCAAAAAAATTAACGGCTTCAAATTTTAAATGTGTACAAAAACCCTTTGAAATTTATTAATCCGAAAGAATAAGTTAAAGTCACGTTTTAATATCGTACGTTCGCTCGATACTTTTTCGACACTCTTTCAGTTTTGAAGTCAAATCTTGCAATCCTTGTAAAGTGCACATAAAGCCAATTTTATCACCGTCCTCAGTATGAAGATCGATTAAGTAATTGACTTCGGAAATATGCTCTCTTAACTTTGACTTAATTACCAAATCTTGTGTCCACGTTACGTCGACCACGTTTTTGGTTTGTTGCTCGCAGCCGCCCTCAATTTTCATATTCTGAAGTCGCGTATACAATTTGTCTCTTAACTCAGTTTCGTACAGATTTAATACAAGTTTTGAGTACTGCTCGTCAGCTTCGCAATCGTCGAGCACCGATTTGATCGCATTCACTTCATTCTTGAGGCCGCGATTAGTTTTACAAGCTTCTACCAGCAGAGTGATCAACGAAAGAGCGATCAACTTTTGCTCGCCTCTCTTCAATTGCTTTTCGTACGCGTGCCGATCGGTGGATGCTTCGCGAATAGAGTCGAGAATGGCGGCGAACGCGGCATCGTCCACGCGTCGCTTATCTCGAAGCAATGAAATAGCGTCGATTGCGTCTTTGCATAAATCCATTTGCGAGCGGAGTCCACTTTCGCTCTCCACTCTCAACTCGTCGATTCTTCGCGTGTTCGCTTTCGGCGCTGCAATCGCTTGTTTGCCGTCGCTCAGCAATGCGAATATTGCGCGCGTATAAAACAGAAAAGCGAAACGACAGCGAAAAAGGAAAGAAAACGCTTTGTATTCAAAGCGAACGACGGTAAAAATGGGTTTCGGCGAAGATTGCGAACAGTATTTCGCGACCAGAAATCTGTACGAAATACTCGAAGTCGAGCGCGACGCGAGCGAAGCCGCGATAAAGAAAGCGTTCCGCAAATTGTCGCTCAAACATCATCCCGACAGATTTCAAGACGCGGACGAGTCGCAAAAAGCCGACATCACGCGTCGCTTTCAGGTGCTCGCGAAAGCACATTTCGTACTGAACGATAAAGAGAAGCGAGCGATTTACGATGAGACCGGTATCGTTGTCGACGAGGACACTTTCGGCGATGACGTCGATTGGATGGACTATTGGCGTGTTCTTTTTCCTCGTATTACGATTAAAGACATCGAATCGTTTTTTGCGAAATACATCGATTCTGAAGAAGAGAAGCAAGATTTGATAACAATCTACAATCGCTTCAAAGGTAACATGGATTTGATCGCCGAAAGCATGATTGGTTTCGACGAGCAGCGAACGCGACAAATGATCGAAACACTGATTGCGAACAAAGAAGTGCCTGAATTCGATGCGTTCACCAAAGAGCCCGAGTCGAAGCGATTGAAGCGAAAAAAACGTTTCGATAAAGAGGCAAAAGAAGCTGAGAAAGAAGCTGCGAAAGAAAGTGCGCAAATGAATGATTTAGTGCGAGCTATTCAACTAAAGAATAAAAGTAATTTCGATGATTTAGTTTCTCGTCTCGAAGATAAATATGCGAAAAGACACTACGAGAAGAAAGACAAGAAGGTGCCGAAAAGCACGATAAAGAAGCAGAGAAAGTAATGCTCGTCTTTGACAAAGGACGAGTGCGAAACAGAATCATTTATTACATTGAATTATTATTTCATAAAGGATTCATTTTTCTTATAATCATTAACAAATTAATCGTAAATGATTGATGTGAGAAAGCAATGTTTGCGCCTCGTTTGTATAAAATGATTGAGAATTAAAATGATATTTAGTTAGGAATCGGCAACGCGTTTGCGACTGCAAGAAGTATATCATTAGTTTTAAACTTCCAGTTGCGGATGTCTTTAGATACTTTACACCATTCTTCTCCATGTCTTGGTTCAGCATTGAGGCATCTTTTTCTTACCGAGTCTTGTTGCTCTTCGTTTCCAAAAGTAAGCTCAAACTTGTAAAAGTAAGCCCAAGAATCACCGAGATCAGGATCTATCTTAACAGTGCGGTTAAACCATTCTCTTGCTTTATTCAACTTTCTTTCGATCCAAAACAATTTTGAACAAGCGAGCAGAACATTGGGATCATGTTCACATCGCTTCAAAGCGTCCACACTCTTGCTTTTTCGCTGGGGACGATTTTCCATGAATATAGCTTCAGCCCACAGAATTCCACTTGCAGGACATTCTTGCATAGCTTTTGCCATCATTGGCATCGCTATATCTCGATTTCCACCTCTCATCTCCACTCGTATAGCTTCAAGCCACAATTCGGCGGTTTTCGGATTCCGCAGCCTAGCTTTTTCTAGAACCGATCGCGCTTTGATGAGAAAGCCACACTTTTCTTCGAGTCTCGATAAAAGAATCCACAATGGAATTGAATTTGGATTGTATTTAAGTCCTTGGTTGTAAGCAGCTCTGGCATCATCGACTTGTTTTTCTTGTTCTGCTATTTGTCCTTTCATCATCCATAACTTAGGAAATGTTGAGTAATCTTTCGCACCTTGTTCTAAAAGTTTTTTAGCCGCTTCTAAGTCACCCAAAGCCCATTCAAGCTTGACAGACTTCATAACAACTCTTGCAGTGGGTGCAGAAGCTCTCGCTTTTGCTAGTAATTTTCGAGCTCTTTCGTATTCCTCATTTTCAGACTCAAGTTTGACAGCAGCCAACCATATTTCTTCTGAATTTGGATTCGCTTTGAAAGCATCTGATAATGTCTTCCGAGCGGCAAGAACATCAGATGCAAGCCATTTGCTTTTAGCCAACATAAGCCACAAAACTTCGGCTTTGGGACAAGCTTTGACTGCATCTTGCAGAAGAGTCTCTAATCTTTCGCGAGTGCCGTAAGACTTTTCGAAGTAAGCAGCACGGAGCCAAACGCTTTTTTTGTTTTCAAAAGTTTCAATAGCGATGCGATACACAGAACGCGCACATTCAATTGCTCCTTGATTCGCACACATTTCTGCATCTTCCATCCAAGTATGTTTCTTGTCTTCATCTTCAACTCCGATACCAATCACAGCTTTGACAATTGCTTGACATGTCAATATTGACCCAGACTTCTCAGCGTCCATGGCATCTTTAAACCAATGCTCGCGATTAATTTCTACTCCATTTGCGTTTAATGACTGCAATGCACGGTCGATAATTTTATCGACCATATGATTGTTTCCATGAGCTTCCTCCAATTTAGCAGCAGTAATCCAAATTTGTCGATCTGTGGGTATATTTTCTCTTGCTTTATTGAGAACTTTTCTTGCGTTTTCATAATTTTCGAGCCTTGCTAATGCCAACCACAATTCAACACTAGTCGGACAACACTCCACTGCACGGCTGAGAAGAATGCGAGCGTCTTCGGGCTCCTCTAACTCCACAGCAGCTTTCCACAAACGTACAGAGTTAGGAATGTGCTCGAGAGCTTTCCGAAATATTTTCTTCTTTGCTTTTGTTTCAGTTTCCAAATCTGCCGCTTTGATCCAGAGACGGACAGAGGTTGGAATATGTCTTACTGCTTCCGCGACAACGCATTTTGATAAATCTGGAGGCTGCAATCTCGCAGCTTCTAACCATACATCTTCCGAATTTGGACACATTTCACATCCTTTCATGATAAGATTCCTAGCAGTTTGAAGTTTCCCTGTAACTTCTTCAAAACCAGCTGAAGCAATCCAAGCTGGTGGATGATTCGGATTTGTTTCACGTACGGATTTCAGTAAAAGTCGAGCTTTTTTAATATCGTTAATATCGGCACCAATCCGAGGTATCATTGATTGTAAATCTGTTAAATAACCTTTCGGATCAACAACTGTTTGCCCACTAACAGAATCTGATACTTGATTCAATTTAATATCCATGAGAGTATTTCTAGCCTGTCCTATTTTACGAAGATCTAAGTCTCCAGGAGTAAGAAAACCAGAGGTCGAAGTTCCTGGAGTCATTCCCCCTGGATATGGTGTTCGAAGTCCTGTTTTAGGATCAATTGCGACCACGGTTTCATTTGAACTGAAAGCGGCTTTATGTTGAAGGATAGAATCAGGAACAGGCGTTAATTTTTCATAACGCGGGTTTCTTTGCTTTTTGTTTCTAGAATCGCCAACTTCAGGAATATTCATCCACTCTTGTTCGGAAACAGAAGCCAATTCTCGTTTCAAATCGCTGAACTGTTGTTGGATTTTGGGCCTTTCCTGACGAAATTTTTCCAGCACACGTTTATGCTTTTCTTCTCTATACTGTTTACGTTTTTCATCCATTCGCTTGTCGATCGCGTCGTAAATTTGATCGGCCTCTTCATCATCCTTATCGTATGGATCTTTGCCGAACAGAGAGCCTCCGTAACCGGCGAACTCGTCATAATTCGAATCGTTAAGATCCTCCTCTTCTTCTTCTTCTTCGACCTGATCGGGAGGCTTCTGTCCGGGCAACGTCGGTTGTCCTGGTTTCTTCGCGAATTTCTTCGGCGGCGCGTGTCTGTCGTCGGGTACATCGGAAGGATCGCGAGCAGGTCCAATGTCAGAACGAGTAGTGAAACCGGTCGCACCTCGACCGACACCGGCAACATAACCGAGCGGTGCTGGCAGTCCGATGAATGCTTTCTTTTTCTTCGACACCAACGCGCCGGGATGAGGTACGTTCGGAAGCATCGTTCGAGTCACTTTCGATCGCTCGCTTCTTCTTTATTTAAACCGTTCGACGTTCGATTCGTGTTTTGATTTAAAGCTGATTGAAAACAAACGTTTGCGCTACGTTCACGTCTGCTTTCGCTGTTCGCTTTATGCAGTCTTCGCTCGCAGCGCTCGAATTATAGAGGTTCGTTTCGACATCGATTCAAGTTAAGGTAATTACCGTTTGCTTTCGTTTTAATCCTTATTTGCAAATAAATTAATTTTTTACAGAACTCAAATCGAACGCAAAAAGCAAACAGTTCGGATATGAGGCGGTCGAATTCGAGTTTTGCGATGGAGAGCTATGTTAACGTATGATTCGTATTCACATCAATCATTTCTCTTTTCGCTGTTCTCACTTAATTTACCATCGATTTGTACTGAAAAGCAATCATTTCAAATGACCAACTTCTAATATAGCGGATTAAGTGTTTGCTGTAAGTGTGAACTGCATCCGAGTAGAGCACAATACGGATGTTCCTTTCACTCGACTCTTGCAGACAGATTAGCTTCTTGCGTTTGATGTTGATTCAACAGCAGGATTATTGAAAATTTAGAATATGGTTACTATTCATTTGTTTTAAAGCAAATTTTGACAGTTGACACATTTACTAATTGACGCTAATTGGTACATTTTGTAGATAACGAAACTTTAGTTTTATTGTTTCAGCTGCATCAGTGATCTGTCGAATACAATTTAATGATTGATTTAATTCAATTTACAATCAAGAAAATAATCGCTTCAAATTAGGCCTTTGATTTTCTTTGAGTATGATGCAATCAAAGTGACGAGACGAATCGTGAAACACATCACTACATTTAAATGGCAAATGTCACTCGAAAATACGTTTATTGTTTAATTTTTAGAAAGTTAATATTAAAATGAGACCAATGGTTGCAAGCAAGAACAAATCGGTAAAAGAATCGTATCGATATGAAACAAGAGGCATGAAAGCGAACAAAGCCTCGTGTTTACATGGAAAATACGCGCAAAAGGAGAGTTTAAAAATGACATTGAAGCTGAAGTCTAAAACGAATATTTCTCGAAATTTGAAGTCAAAATCGAAGACAAAAGAAATTTCTGATCAAAAAATGAAAACGAAGGAAGATTCTGATCGTCCGTACGCTCAGACTACCAAAACATCCAATGAAACAGTTGAAAATGACAACTTTGTGAACAAAACCAATAATGAGAAGCATTGTTGTTGCTGTTGTGCCTCTTCCATGTGCAAAAAGTCAAACTCATCTGATTCTGATCAATCAGAGGAGGATACTTCATTATTAAAGGAGCCATTGAATCTCGGGCAAAGAAACGCTAAGCAAATTCTACAATGTGTTCACAATGGCACACCAGAAGTGAAAGACATTGTCCTAAATGAATGCAATATTATTTACGAGTGTAAAACTTGTCGCAATCTTTTTCGTAGCCTGGCAAATCTTATCTCACACAAGAGATTTTATTGTACAAAACATTTTTGCGAAAAAATGCTCCTTTTTGATTGTACAACTATAAACTATGCTAAAGATTGTGAAGAAAATGTTAACAAACTGAATCAAACTAATTCTAGTTTAAGTGCAATATCATCAAAGTCATCTACATCTAACGAAACAACATCTCAGTCAACAGAAAATTCATCTTCATCATCATCAGAAAGAGCTAATTATCTTGAACTTTGCATTCAAAAAATAAGTCAAGAAAAACAAAGGAGACGCAAACCAGAATTCCAGTTTAAAGTGGCACGTATTGAATCAAATCCAAATGCAGTTTACCAAAAGGTTGTTGAGCATTGTGATAAAAAAGATTTCAATAAATGTAATAAGGCCGAAATTGAAGCTGAATCAGCTGAAAATGAGCCACCGATTGATAGTGTTGACTGTTCAGTTATTTCTTCCCCTTCCAATATGGATATCGATCTTAACCAAAAGTCGCTGTCTTCGACAATTGCTTCACAAAATGAGTTGAATAAAAAGTCTAAAGTTGTGATAGAAAAAGTTATGGATGAGGAAGAGAAGCCAATCGTAAAAGATAACATAAATGATAGAGATTCTCTTAAACGAAAGGCAAAAAATGCATTTCTCGAAACTAAACTTCCTATAATGCATTCATCAAGATCATTAAAAGCGTTAAAATGTGAATCAAACTCTTCTAAACTCGATTCTGTCATTTGTGATATGTGTAATGCATCGTTTTGTTCAAAGAAAACTTTGAGAGTTCATATGAAAACGATTCACGCTGTTAAGCGAATGATTTATCCGTGTCCATTTTGTTGTTTGACATTCAAGCAGCTTTCGAACGGTACGAGACATATGGCACTGGTTCATAAAAAGAATAAAACACAAGTGAAAAGTTTGCGTGAAGTTTTAAGAACTAGAGCTTATCCTGAATCAAATGATTGTCAAAGCAAAGCTTGTGATGATGAAGAAGAAGAGGAAGGAAATGAAGATGAAGATTAGAATGAAATTAGAAAACGCTTTCTTCGAACAATTTTCTAATTTCATCATCATTCATTAATCATTTGATTCGATCGAATCGAAAATGAATCGATTGACAGCAATCAAAATATGAAAATGCAACATGAACCATAAATTTACTGTCATTCCCAGCATATTTACTTTTTTATGCTCAATAAAAATTGTTTCGCTAAAGTTTTGCGTTTAGCGGGTCTAAAACCGCTAATCGCTATTATCTATGATCCTTTTAAGTTCACCACTTTTTTTAACTTTAATTTTAGAATCAGAGTCGCTTTGGGTTTCGACCAAAAGTAATGCGTCTAAAAATAATCCAAAAGTGCGCATTTGCTTGACTCGCTGAACGCGAAAACATTTTATAATCGAGCAAAATAAGTGCTGTTAATTAAGTAAAAATGAAGATTCCGGAAAACAATATGAACGATGGAGGTGAAGTGAGGGATTACCAGGCTTCGATTAGAGAAGCGAACGAAAGGACGAATCGAGTGAGTTCCATATTTTAAGCATTTACCAAATTAAATGCTGTCACTTAGGCGCGACAAGAAGCAGAAGTGTTGAGAGCTCGACTCGAAAAGTTGGAAGGCATGTTAAGTGATACGAAAGTTAAATTGGTCGAAGCGAACGCTCAATTGGCAGATAGAGATCAGCGTTTGAAAAACGTAAGCAGTTAACTCAATGTTTTCGCACTTTTCAATTCGCGCTTATCTATTCGATAAATTAGGTGCAATCGGAGGCAGCAATTTTGAATCAAAGTGTCAACAAATTGGAAGCTAGATTTGCAAATCTGAAAAAATTGCAGGAAGAAGCAAGTTTCTGTTTAATTAGTCAAGCTTCTAATGTAGTTTCACTTTACAGATGAATGAAAAACGCGATAAACTTGGTCTTTGACCGGTTTCGATCGCAATTGTGGTCTACGTTTAATTACAAAATTGATAGTAGCTTAGAAAATTGCCGATGAGAATATAATAAACTAATTTGATCCACGCCATGCGAAAAGATAAAAGAAACGCGTCCTTCGATCGATTTGAAACGCAATTTGCGGAAAGTTTTCCATTAGAAATATACTCAACATCTCTACATCGAGTGTTCTGTCAATTAGATGAATGCGTTTTATGCTTTGTTGATTTATTGCTGTAAAAACTAGAAAAATTCGGAACAAAATCAAGACAAATCACTAAAAAAACCTTTAAAGGCTAATAATTTACAAAACTCACTTTAACAATTATTTTTCAACAGTTTTTTTAAATATTCACAAATTTTGATTTGTAAAATTGCTGATTATAAGAATTGCGAAGGAAGAAACCATAAATATTCCGATTGGTAATGTAGAACGCATTTTATATTCACGTTTTTGTTGTTCTTGTTTTTTAATCTTTGTCCATCGCATTGACCTTTCAACAGCTAGCTTCCAAGCTGTGACCATTTCCTCACGTTTCTCTTCAGATATTGACGGCTGAAAGCAAAATTTTTTATCGAAGTTGACAACCAAAATTAAGAAAAGTGTACCTTAAAAATGTCGGCTGATTTTGGGGGTTCTGGTTCTTGTTTTGAAAGAGAGAAAGATCTCATTCTTTTTAATGGATTGTTCAGGACAGAATTTATAATAGAAGTTTTTCGTCGTAAATCATCATCACCATCTTTCAAATCTTTAATTTCTTTAGGTTCTTTAGCTGAAGACTGCATTGCCTTGCTTTCTAAGTCCCAAATGCCTATAAATTGATTCAGTTGCAATAATTTAAAATTTAAAATGTTTAAAGCTCACCAATTGTATAACCAGCGAGCATTGCAGCACCCAATGCGGTTGTCTCAATCATCAATGGTCTAATTACATCGGCACCATTTATATCGGCGAGTATTTGACACATTAAGTCATTGCAACTCATGCCACCGTCTACATTTATACCAGTTTCACTTCGTCGCATCAAAGATAAAATATCAGCTGTTTGGTAAGCTATGCTTTCGAGAGCAGCACGCATGAAGTGACATTTATGCGTAAATTGTGAAAGACCGATAAAAAGTCCGCTCGCATTTGGATCCCAATATGGTGCGTATAAACCTTGAAAGGCAGGAACGAAATAAACACCTCCAGCATCAGGCACTTGTTTGGCCAAAGGTTCCACCTGATCGTAACTTTTAATTAATTCTAAATTATCTCTCATCCAAGTAATTGCTGCACCTGCGATAGCGATACTTCCTTCTAATGCATAAACTGCTGGTTTATCGCCTAACTTAAATGCAACTGTAGTTATCAAAGAGTATCTCGCTTCCTTCGATACACCTTTCAATACAGTTTTTATTGAACCTGAACCAATATTTTGCATTATGAAGCAACCAGTGCCATAAGTAGCTTTTGTTTGACCAATACTTAAACAATGTTGACCCATGAGTGCAGCAGGCTGGTCACCGATCACCTGTTTAGAGTAAAGTGCGGAAAGAAATAAACAATAAGAAGAAACGATAGAAATAAACTGTTCTCATTTTTTCAATAGAACATACCCCTGTAATTGGAATTCCACGTAATGATCCTTCTAGAATAACGCCAAAGTCTCCCGACGATGAGACAATTTTTGGCAATATGCTCATTGGCACCTTAAAGAATCTTCATTTCTAAAATTATTTATTTTATTCATAAAAAATGCATACTACTTGCAGAGCTGTTCATCCCATTGCAAGCTCTCGATGTCCATCAAAAAAGTACGTGAAGCATTTGAAACATCGGTTAAATGATTTTTGGTTAGTTTCCATAAAATCCACGAATCAACTGTTCCAAACATTAATTTTCCTTCTATACTTTTTTGCCTAACAATTTCCACATTTTTTAACAACCATTTCAATTTAAATGCACTAAAGTAAGTCGAGATCGGGAGTCCAGTTTTGTGCTAGCAAACAAAAACACAATTACACACTTAGACAAAATTATTTAAAAAAACCACTTGTGGTCTTATTTGAATTCAGAATTATAATCGAGTCGTCACATTAAGTCGGACATATGCTTGTCAGTAAATTGATTCATCATAATTCATACTGAAATCAATCGAGATTGAGACGAGAAAAGTGGCCTAACCTTGAAAAAATTGATATCACGGCCAGGAATGCCGTCGAGAATACTGTCGACAATGTGTTTTGTCCTATTATCGAGCCAAACAATGGCATTGTGCAAAGGTTTACCAGTTTCCTTGTCCCAAACAACGGTTGTCTCGCGCTGATTGCATAAACCAACGGCTGCGAAAAACACATGAATGAGGCATAATTTGAATGATGATCGCGAACAGACACACCTTTAATGCTATTGACATCGATATCGAGTAAACGTAACTTTTCGACCACTCTTTCAATTGTTTCGACAACAGTGCGAAT
>NCKU01003982.1:0-13429 GCA_003675995.1 Dinothrombium tinctorium | reverse complement strand
AAGCGATTGCAAAATGTTAATTTTTACCTTTTGAGACGTCGTTTTGAAAATAACAAAGTGACGAAACTTTAAAATTAGTCTTTAGAAACATTAAAACTATAAACATTTTATAACGTTTTTTATTTTTAAGAGTGTGTACGCACGATGTTCATTCATTCATTCATTCGTTCGCTGCTCGAACAGATCGTTTAAAAGAAGTAAATGTTTTCACTTCTCTTTTGAATTAAACATGCACTTATTTTCGTCACAATAATTGCTGTCAACCAAATCGGCGATCGCTTGCTCACACTTGAGCCGAGCACTGAAACACTGATCCTTGTATTTAGTTAACAGTTTACAAAAGTAAACATCAACATCACGAGTCACGTAATATGCAAAAATTATTCAATTACTTTGATTGCATCATCATCTGCTTTATCGAGTGACAAAAATTGCAAATATTTAAGTCGATTGATGTAAACAATGAAAATAACTTGCCTCAAATATTATTTATTTTGATTAATCGAAAAATTTTAAACTGAATTATCACTTTGACCTTGCTTGATAATCGTGTAACGGTGCCTTTTTTAATAAATAATGGCCAAATGAAAAAATAGGGTCGAAGTTCATCAAAAATTTTTTCTCTATTTATATGAATATTTAAATCAAAAAGAGAAGATATTCAAGATTTAAAGTGATCACGAGAATTTTGCTTAAGAATGAATTTTGTTGTTTGCAAATTAATATCATAAGATTTAAGTACATGCGGATAAGTTGAAAAGCTTATCACTCTGTTATACACTTTATAAAAATAACCTTCCATTCAAAAGTGAAAAAATTGCATGAATAAGGACCACGACCATGAAAATTTCCATCAATTAAAAGAATAAAAAATTGTTTTTCTCAAAATTATTGCTCAATATTTTGCTTTGAAGTCATAATGTGGGGTGTAAATGTTTACCATAATTTTCAAAGTTATATCTATACCTAACCAATCGTTTATTAAGTAAACAGGCAAAAAACTTTTCAAACAGACTTTTTCAAATAGACTATAAATCCGAAGCGAAATATTTTTGGGCAATGAGTTGTAAAATTTGTAAAAATTGCTTTAATACAGAATAATTCTATTCAATTTCTATTAGATTTTCCTCTTTAACAAACGATTAAATTTTATATTTAGCAAAAATGGACTGGCATACTTGATACAAAGAACTGATGCCTTACTTTGTACCGGAGATGATTCATCCTGATTGGAAAGAAATCGAGAGTAGCTGTTTCGATTTCTTTACTCGTCATAAGTTCTTCGAAGGTGATGGAGGCGAAAAACGAAAACAAAAATATGAAGAACATAGATTGACCATGTGGTGCGTTCTTGCTTATCCAACTGGAATCAAAGAAAGAGTTATCGATATGAACGAATTTTTTGTTTGGTTATTTTATTACGATGATCTTTTGGAAAAACTCGAGAAAAAAGAACACCAAAAATATCTGGACTGGGTTTTCAAAATTGCTTCTGAAAATAAAATCGTCAGCACAGATGATGGCTCTCCTCCATTAATCGCGATGTGGAGCGATATCTGGCAACGTATATCTAAAAAATCGCCTTTGTTCTTCAAAGAACACTTTTTGGCTTGTTATAAAGAATATTTAGAGTTCACTGTTTACCATTCGGTTTTTCGAAAACAAGACAAGTTGCCTACATTCGCAGAATACGATGTTATTCGAAAAATGGGTAGTGCATCAATTCTTGTTTGTTACACACTTGAATACGTAACAAATGAATTCGTACTGTTTGAATTAAAAGCTCTTGGAATATTTATACGAGTCCAAAATGAAGTGGACATGATAATATATTTATTAAACGAGATAATCAGCTTCAAAAAAGACGTCAAGAAAAAATGTCTGAATTTGGTTATTGCAATGAGAGAAGAAAGCAATATTGAAGATGAAAAAAAGTTGTTTGAGAAAGCGGCCGCTTGTCTTCGAGACCACATTGCAGCGTTTCGGTTGTTAAAAAGCCATATTACGAATCAGAAAGAAGTAAATCCCACTCTCGTTGATTATCTCAATAACAAAGAGATATTTCTTGATGGTAACTATCACTGGCCTTTCCACACTGGTCGTTATAATTATTGAAAATTTGATTCAATTGTTGCCTAATTTTAATTATGTAGATTTTTAAAATGCTTGGAATAAATGTTGCTAATCGGAATTTTTCATAAAACTACAAAAAATCTATAGACTTTGATATAGAATCGCGATTCAATATAGAATATAGATTCATAAAAGTATGAAGTGCAAAAAAATTAAATAACGAACCTTTTTTGTTTCAGCGTCATTCATTTCGATGTTAATTTTTTGATAAGAGTTTTACTTTGAATTCTTTTGAACAATCATTTCATTAAAAAATAAATGTCTACAGGTGGTCACTAAAGTTTTCTTCACCGGCTATCGTCGAGAATTAAACTCAAATGATTAATAGAGGCAGTGAAAAGGAAGAAGCGAAATATGTGTTTGAAAAATTGCTAAAGTGAGCATTTTTCTCAATCACAGTTACAATCTCTTCGTTTCAGAAACTGGAATGATGAATTTTTAAAAGCGAACGAAAAAAGCAGCAAACAGTGAGTAATACGAACTGTTTTACGAACATATAAAATCGAATGCTTGTGTTTAATATTAATGAATTTATGCGCCGTAAGTTTTCATTCGAATTTCTCGTCACAGTTTCTCTTTAAAAATGTTTATCTCAGGAAAAGATTTCAATGTCACAATCGTTATTGATAGAAATTAATGTCGCTATTTCTCTGTTGATCGCTCTCAAAATTCTGTGACTCGAGAAGAAGCTTAAATATCTGGCATCAATTTGTGTATTTCGCTTGTTGAATATTTAGAAAAGAATTAAATCACATAACCAGATAATGTTTAATATTGTATCAAGAGTGACATAATATCTACTCATAAAGCTTACATATATGCAAATTCGAGAATAGAAAATGTGCTTACTATGTTAACAGAAACCAAAAGGAGAGAAATTTAAATTAATTTTACTTCTAAATTATCTTGTTTTCGTATTCGAGATGAGGGTTCGTATGAATGCAATAAATAAATTTTTCTTTCAATTAATCATTTAATTTTACTTTAACCGTCTCACTATAAAGTGATTATACAATTTTATAGTGAACATCGAAAATTGGAGATTAAAAATAGAATATTGGTATGTTGATAGATAAATTTTAAAAAATTTGCAAACTTATCCTAAGCTTTTTTTCACATAAGTGATCATATTTTAAAATGTTAATGACAAAAAATTTTCACATATTAACTCTATGATGGTCTTATATCATCGCATTGTCTCTTAAGGAATCGTGTGATTTCTTTTCTTCACTTAGAGCAATAAAAAAGACTAAGAGCAAAATATAATAATTGTAAAAATTATAACTCTCAGTAGTATAATGAATTTAATTGCATTCTATTGCTTTCAAATCATAACTTTTACGAAACTATAGTAGAACCTCGTTTTTATGAACCACTTTTTGCATTGAAAATTGCTCATTAAAATGAGGACTTCATAAAAATGAGGTATTACCAATATTAGAAAGTATAAAAATTTCGTTCATAAAAACGAGGGGTTCATGAAAAGGAGAGTTCATAAAAATGAGCTTTGACTGTAGTAAAATATACGATTTTTCAACGATGAATTTTTCCGATGTAACTTTCATAAAAACAACACAAAATCATACTTCGTGTCTCCTACAGATACAATAAAAAATCAAAGTTTTACCGCTTACAAGAAATAGTCTCTTTGCCGTGAGACTCAAATTTTTTAAACTTTGCATCTGCCTGATTCAGTATACATTGTATACACACAATAGTTTTGTGATATTCATTTTTGCATTGGCGAAAAGGTATCGAAAAATTGTTTGAAAAGATAAGATACTAAACTTAAATAAAAATTTTTAACAGTGAAAGTATAGAGATAAGCACAGTGGCCGAGTTATGTCGCGCGTGGATCTCTAATCGCTGTATGAGAAACCGAGCCCGAAGGGCGAGGGTTAGAATCTAGGATTCATCAAAAAGAAGGAAAAATTTTTGCACTATTGAAAGTCAGAAATTTAAAATACTCGCAAAAATTTTACTTTCTTGCTTGGATTCGAACCCACGCCGCTGAAATACGCTTGCTCTACGCTCGAAACACTCAGCCATTGTGGTTATCTTTACTTTGAATGTTTAAATTTTATATTTAAATTTAACATTTTAAACTTTATAATTAAAAACGCAGCTCATAATCTTCATATAATTCTATTTGAATTATCAATATTTGCCATTAATCATGACATGGTGGAAATTTTATGATTTTGGCGATTTTGTATTACATTGTCAAATTTGTTGATTTATAATGATAAAATTTTAAAGAAAAAACATTTATTATATCATATATCGATACAAATTAGCGCATTTTAAAAAATAAAAATTTTGGTGCAATGGCCCATGCAAAAATAATTTTGGTGCAAAAGTCCATAGCGCTAATGGGCTTTTGTTATTATTTCAAAACTTTATTATTTTAAAATAGAAAGATAATTAATTTGAACGACTTCAATACACGAAATTTTTCAATATTCAAATTAATAAAATTACAAATTAGTATCTGCTTATTAAGTCGATGAAGATATTGATCGACGAAATGTTATTTGTAAATTGTTGTTGCGGAAAAGCAAAACTCGCGCTGTTTATTGTAATTGTTTGCTGAGTTCGCAATAAAATAGATTTTTGCTTATTGAAATTACGAAGGCTTTTGAATTTTTTTCCACTTCGCTCATTCCAACGCTATCGATCCGCTTTTTAGAGAACACAACTTTGAAAGTGAAAAAATTTGCGAAGTTTAAAAGAAGAATGCGAGCGAAAGAACTCAGCGAAGCGAAGATCCTTGCAAATGAAGGCGTGGCTTTTGGATGCGAAGAGATGCTGCGAAGAGGCGATGAGTTTAGAACAGTTCTCGAAACGAAGCCAAAGTGAAACGAACGCTGTTACATTGCGATGCCCGGAGTGAGAGACACTTTGCAATGCAGTTTCACTGCGTGCAGAGTTGGCTTTCGAAAGGTAAGCCGTCCATATTTGTGGTCACAAAACTAGCGCTTCTTCGTTTCGCAGTGCTGGCAATGGGTGCAATGCCATAAACCGATTGTCTTCGTCATACAAGAACAATACAATGTTCTGTGTCTTGGCTTGAGTGGTGCGGGTAAAAGCACTCTCTTGGCACAATTGGTCGACGAACCGTTGACCGAAACCGAACCAACCACCGGCTTTAATATGAAAACGTTGCCGGTGAAAAATGTTGTGATCAGCATAAAAGAATTGGGAGGCTCGCGCAAAGTGCAACCATTTTGGGATCACTATTTCGAAAATAAAAACGCGATCGTGTTTGTTGTCGATGCTTCCAGCAATGAGCAAGAATTGATTTCCGCTCGCGATGTTCTGAAAACCGTTTTTACAGACGCGAGACTCAAAGGCAAGCCTTGCTTGATTATTGGAACGCATTCAGATTTGGATTGCGCCAAGAAAGTTGAAGAACTCGAAACTGTTTTTCAGCCAATTATGCAGTCGAGAAAATGGAGAGTTTACTGCTGTTCGGCTCTCGAGAGAATTCAAGTGACGGGTGCACTGGAGGCACTCATTGATTTAATGCTAATTAATAACAATTGAGCGAAACTTTAGAATAAAACAAATTGTATTTATAGTGTTTTATAAAATTTGAGTAGCAACTGGCGTTCTCGACTCGCTCAACTGACCGTGTTGACTGCCACCGACCGCGTGCACGACGAAAAATTGTGGCTCCACTCGACTTTTGCTTTGGATGTGCTCGATTACTTTATCAACTTTGTCGCTCTGAACCAAAGAAATGGTGCAACCGCCAAAACCACCACCGGTCATTCGAGAGCCATAAACTTCGCTGCATTCGAGCGCAGCTTCGACCAATTCATCGATTTCGACGCACGAAACTTTGTAATCGTCTCTCAAAGAACAGTGACTTTGAGTCATTAAAGTACCGAATATTTTGTATTCTTGCTTTTTTAACGCGTCGACCGCGTTCTGCGTTCGCCAAATTTCGGTTATTACGTATCGCGCGAATTGGTACATTTCTGGTGTCAAAACATTAACACTTGTTTCGAGTTCGCGAATAGACACATCGCGTAGACTTCTCTTGCCGAGCATACTAGCGACTTGTTCACAAGCTTTTCGCCGATTGCTGTATTCGCTTTCTGCAAGCGAGTGGCGAACGTTTGAATTGCAAACGAGAAACGCTATGTTAGAGTCAGAAATAGGAATAAATTCAGTTTCTAGCGTTCGACAGTCGATCAATAAAGCGTGATCTTCTTTACCCATAAAAGAGATCAATTGGTCCATAATACCACAAGGCACATCAGCGTACTCTTGTTCCGCTTTTTGACACAATTCTGCTTTCTCCTTTAAACTGTAAGCAATGCCTCAAAGGTTAGGTTTGATTTTTCAGATCGAATGCAAACCTAATCGTTAAGTTAGCGTCGGTGAGGCGTTCGAGAAAGGTAAAAAACGAAACTTCCAAAGCGGCTGAACTCGAAAGGCCACAACCGAGCGGTATCGATGAGGTGATAACCGCGTTGAAACCAGAAACGGGCGCTAATCAATCAAATATTACAGATACTGCAGCAGTGAAATTTTGTACCTGGAAATTTGGCAATCACACCCTTCAGATAATTAGCCCATCGAGGAGTGTCAGGGCGCAAGTCATTCAAATTGAATTGCACTTCTCTTGTCTCGGTAATGGCCGAAGACATTGTGAGCACAGAGCAAGTTTCGGTATCATTCTTTGAGCCCACCACAACAGTGTAAAGCGGAATGGCCTGAAAAAATGAAATGTTGTTGAAATGAGTTAAAAAGAGATTGAACAAAACAAAGAACAGCACTGACCATCGGTAAAACAAAGCCATCGTTGTAATCGACGTGTTCACCGATCAAATTTATGCGTCCGCTGGCGACGGCAAATACTTGCGGCTGTTTACCAAAGTGCTGTTCGTACGCATTGCACGCGTTCGCAATTAGTTTCTCTTTTGAATCAATAGACACACTCATCGCACTGATCGCACGAGTGTTGCGAACGCCGCAAATATGCGATGTGCCATTCGGTCGACACTCGTCACTCTCACACTCGCAATTTTCCAACAATCAGCGAACGCGCGACGCACGATTCGTTCATCGTTTCGCGTTTCTTTTGATTGCGAGTTCGCAGTCAAACACACCGCGTTTACACTATCCTTGATTAGCGTCCAAATTCGCTTTCACCCGAAAATTGATATGTGAAAAAAGTAAAATTATTTGTGTGCATTTACCGACGAATAAGGCAAACTTGTTTTCATCAATAACCTTTTACCACTTTCTTCAATCGTTTTTTGTTCAGAAAGTAAAACGGCAAACATTTTTCATCATTTTGCATGAATTTTGCATAGATAAACAGAATAAGAAATTATTGACAATGACAGCGTGTTTTGTGATTATTTTCATTAAATTTACTGATTCGTATGAATGAGATAACAAAACATTCTCTCATTGAATTTATAAATTGTATTTGAAACCTTTGTCAAGCATTTGGAAATTGAAAACAATAAAATTCAATAGTCACTAACAAAAGTGATAAAAAATGTATGAGAAGCATTCGTAGAATTCGATAAAAGTTGGAATAATAATTGTGTAAATGTTAATTGTATGCTTGTGATCGAAAATTCTATGTAATATACATGCTTCAGCATACATTGAGTGTTTGCTTTCAAAGCATTAGAAGAGTAATTAAAAATTTGATGAAGCGGCTGATTTTTGAGCTCAAGCTTCGAACTGATTTTCACACAATATGAAAGATAAAGTGTCCATTTACTCTCCGATTTTTCTAACAAACTTAAATCCAACTTAGACGCTTTGAACGATTATCATGAATATATATGACAATTTAAAATTATAAACTAACAAATAACATGTTAAAAATAATTTTGAAAATTTTGCAATGTTTTTTTTCAAGCGAAAAATGATCAAGTGAACTTCGATTAAAAAGCGAGGCTATCGAACTGCAACTTATCGATTTTGATAATATTTTTAATTCGCAAAAAATAAAGTCAATCACAGAATGTTTTGCGATTAAATTTGCTGATTTTGAATGGATAAGAGAGCAAATTCTGTCATTGATTGTACCTGAAAAATAAAATAATTTGATGAAAAATTTTTTACTCAATTGTATCTGAGATGGACACATTTTTGGCGATAAAAAAAAGATAAATTCAAAAAAGTTTTAAAATAAATTAAAAGATAAAATTATGTAATAATAATTATTAAATATTACTTATCCAAACACAAATTTAAATTTTCATTCAATTTGCACACTACTTGCTTGCCATATCTTCGCCGACACCTTGTTTAATTTCTTCTTTTTGATCTGTTTGACCAAAAGCCCAATTCAAACGCGAAGGAAGTTCAGTTATTATTATTTCTTTAATCGCATCGATTTCAGTTTTGTAAATATTCATTTCGAGCAATAAATTTGCTCTGATTTCATCAATGAATTTGGCCAATTTTTCGTGACTCTTACGAAGTTCGATCAATCTGAAGTTTGTTTGTTCGAGCTCATCGCTCGAATTTTTGCTCTCAAATTCACGCTTCAAAAGCGTGTAATCTTCATTAATGAGCATTTGAAGAGCTGATGCCTTTTTCATCATTTCTTCTGTCTTCGCTTGATTAAAAAGACAATTGTTACATTTTCGTTTTATTTCTTCAATTGTTCGCGATAAGAAGTTTACTTGATTTTGAATTCTTTTCTGCTGCTTATCGATGCTGACCACGAATCCGGCGATGGCTTGTTGCTTTTGCAGAATAAACGTCTGTCTTTTCAATTGTTCTTCTCCAACTTCGAGTAATCGCTTTTGATTTCTTTCTAGAAAATCCAACGCATTGAGCAACTCTTTCGGCGTTCTTTGAGTAGTTTTGCCTTCGATGTGTGAAGGTTCTTGAGACATATTTTGTTCAAAACAATTTACGTTAAATGATTTTTGAATATTCGCTGCTAAATCAATTCTTCTTTAAATTCAAGAATTTCAAGAATTAGAAAATTCACTCGTGGACAATTCGCGCAAGTTTCAATTGTTGCTCTCAACGAAAAGAATCTGTTGTGTGATTATCTTGAAAATGAGTGTGCGCGTATAAAGATGTTACCTAGTTTGTTTTGTCGAACTCAAAAAGTAACTAAAATCATCGTTCAATGTTGCCCACTGCGGTCCCTCTATATCGCGCTAGTGGTGTTCAAAGATTTTTCTTATACATTGAGTCTATGGGCAAAATTATTTTCAAACAAAATTATTTAGGCCCTTCCCCAAATTTTAACATCACCATTTTTACAAATGTAGTAGCAAATGAGACGATCAAGTTTTTTTGAAGTTATTTTTGTGGGACACCAAACAAAAGCGCTGTAAATAAATATTCGATTTTGGAGCTTAAAAGGTGTTATACGATGAATTCTCGTAAATATGTCCTCAAAACAGCGCGAAAACGAAAATATCGAAAAAAAAAATTCAATTTTTACAAGTGAGATTTTTTAATTGTATAAACACTAAGTAAAATGGATGAAATAAAGAAAAATAGAATAATAGAATAATAGATTTAAAAAGAATAAATAGTCTTATCCAAGCATATTTAAATAAAATCTTGATTTGATTAGAAGAGATTGTTTTTAAAGTGTATATTAGAAGTTATTCATATTGCCTATACTTTTAACAACTTTTTAATAAACATTTTTAACTATATTTAAAATTAAGATGGAAATCCTATTTATTCTAAATATTTTCAACACTAAAGATGGCAGAGAAATAAAAAATAATCAAAAATATGTATTAAAAATATGCCTCAATATTATATAAATCAAACTATTTTTTCCGAAGATATTTTCGATTGTTTATTATTTTTAGGCCAAAATAATTGATTAAAACACAAAAGATATTTTGAATAAAGAGGATTTCCGTCTTAATGCGTTTTCAAGAGTTTTAGACAGTTGCGTTATGAGATTAGTTTTCGCAAGTGAACTTTTAATCTTTTCTTTAAAATGATTAAAACTGTGACACCTCGCATACACACACAAACACCTCATTTATAACTTTACTTTTGCTTTAAGCATTAGAATCTTATTTTACGAATTTATTTTTAGTATTTTTCTATTAAATTGAAAAACGAAAAAAAATTGAATTAAATCTTTAAAAAAATTCACTAGTCATCAAAACAAAACGAGGATTAAATAAGTTATAAATGTTTAAAGTGAATATTTTTGCGTTTTTAACTTATAAGTTGAATCTAAATCTCAAAGGATTAAGCTTTTTATTTCATTATATTTTAATCGAAATAAAATTTATGAAAAAACAATAGAAATGCTAATTTTTAGGAGTTTTTAACATCTCGTAAAGCATTCAGTCGGGAAAGGAATTTTCTTTTTGTAAGGCATCCTCCAAAGAACTGTTGGAGGTGCGAGATGATGACGAATATGCACTTTTTCGTACGGGAACACTCTCATCTGACTGAGAAGATAACGTTCCTTATGTGTAAGCGCTTGGCCAAATCGTCTTCGCAAATATGTTCTCGTTAAATTAACTTCTTCTTCGCTTCTTGTATCTTCTCCTAAGTATGGCCTCACTTCTACATTTGCAAAAGGTTCTGGCTTTCGAATCATAAACTAAAAAAAAAATTGAACAATAAGCTTTGAAAAGTATACGTTAAAATTACCTTTATCAGATTTTCAATCACCGCTTCATTTATGCCTTTAAATTCTCCATTTTCATATGTATCATAAAGTTTCATTTCTCCACTTGACCAACAAACATTTCTTCGATCATTTCGATCAATATCACTATGAAACGAATGAGTGTTCATTTGGTACACGAAAAAATTCCAAAATTGGCCATCAGTAATTATTATATGAGTTGTAAATGGATAAGTAATTTCTTGATAAGGAGTAAATCCGTGCATTGCAGATACAGCGTTCAACCACCCAAATCCATGCATAACACCCATCGCGTCAAAGAATTCTGCTGCATCAGGATAACTTCTGCTCAAAAGCTTTTCTCTTAGTTTTATGGGATTTCGTGATAAATAACATAAATATGGAAAATCAAATTTGTTATTCTTATCCAAAGACCAAAAGCCGGGAGAACATTTCAAAAAGTTCCATTTGAGAATAAATCCGTCTTTTACAGGATGAGCTGGAAAATGTGGCACATCTGAATTTATACATAATGGGTCATCGAATTCAATAATCTGTAAAAAAAAGTTTTTATGATTAAGAAATAATTAGACTACAATTAAGCAACAAACCGGAGGCAGAGGTTCATCAGTACGCAATTGTACAACAGCTTCACTTAAATATTGAACAGATTGATTAACGATCGATGAAAGATGTTTTCTTTTGGTGAAAGGTGGGCATTGATGCCACCACCAAGAACTGACATCTGCACAGTGATCAACCTGCAAAGTAGTTTTGTCTCAATCAATTATCTCATAGTGTTAACGAAAATATTTAATGATTAATCTCCGATAATGAAGGTATTGAATTTGTTTTATTTTTCTAATAAAAGCTTTCTATCACAACCTAAATGAAGAAAGAATTGAATTGATACCTGTGCTTTGAACAAATGAGGAAAATGAGGAGCTAAAACTTTTTGACACACGGAGTTAATGTCTTGTATTAGATTTTCGTCCGTAGCAACATCTAAACGCAAATCCGAATGAACCAAAATAGGACGAAAATTTGTAAAATTTTCGCGATTAACTTCGTACTTATGACAGCGAATCGCGTCGAGAATCGCTTCTTTTACAGACTCTATGTATTGCTTGCAATCAATATCGACATAATTGGAGGGCAGCTTGTTTCTAATTAAATGAGTTCGCGTAGTGTGTTGATACAAATTTAAATAATCATAATTCGGAGCCCAGTTTTTGAAAATAACGCTACGGTGACGATATTTGTCTGTTATCTCGAAAAGTTTCATTTCCGTGGTGGGCAATGCTTTGATTTCCTCGTACCATTGCAGGCGTTTACGCATTAAATTCGAGTCCGGCTTCGAATAGTCGAAAAGCGGAGGATATTGCGGCGTTTCTGTCCATTCTGGTCTATTGTCTTCAATCGGATACAAGGTGAGACGGGGCTGATTAGATGGCAACCACCATTTATTCTTTTTGAGGCCGAATTTTAAGCCCGGTGGCATATACGTCAATTTGCGAGGAAGAAACTCATCTTTTTCGAAATCGGGGTGATCTTCGGGCGGAAGATTCAAGTACTGATAGTGCACTTTGTCTGCGAGCTTCTGTTTACGACCTTTAAATGAGCTCTTCTCACGAATCGTCAACAGGTAAACTGCTGCGGCGGTTTGTTTCGCACTCAAACACTGTCCAGTTCGAACACCGTGGATTCTGCTTATGTTCGAAAACATTTTAAGAGTTAAAACAACGCTTTTTTTCGCCGTTTTGATCGAGTTTTTAGTTTTCGATTCGAACGAATGCAAAATGCATGTGTTGTTGCACTGTTTTCGAAATGCGTCCACTTTTGGGCGAATTTCATGATTACGAACGCAATTTTAGCGAACTCACTGTTGTCACTTTCATTGAGTGGCTGTTAAAAATCGCTTTTATTTATTTGTTTAAATTTGAATTTTGTTCATCTTCATTCGAACGAAACTGACTATAAAGCATTCAATCATCAAGCTTTTTACTTTTTGCAAAAATTTTGCGTTTTCAACAGAAAAAATTCAATACAAGATACTTCACCTAGCTAACCAAGTGAAAATCAAATAATTTTGAAATTTAAGTAATCAATTTTGAATAAAGACAAAAATTAAGTTTATAGACATATAAAATCGTGAAAGCATAGAAGAGTGGAAGGTTCAAGACGAATGTCAGCAACACTGACTAAACTATTGCAAGAACTCAACACAGGTTCCAATCACCTATTTGTAAAATAAAAATGTTTCGATTGAGTTAAGTAATTGCATAGTTTTAATTTTACCCGAAGAATCAATAAAATATTTCTCTACGGCAAAATTCGAAATTTGCGTATTGGTTTAAAATTAGATTAATCATGCTCGCGATTCAGTTGAATTGATCGGACAAAGTTTAAAATTTGTTTTCGCATTGTATTATAATAATCTTAAGTGTTTACTTCTGGTTTATGAGCAATCTTGTAGTATTTTTTTTCTAATATCTTAGACACTTTTAAGATGATTACCTCTTTTTATATAGGGTGTGTGAATTAAAACGCATCACATGTTTCATTGAATAACTTGAAAATTTGAAAACGTTCAATGTTTATCTTGTACTTATTTTGTAGCCCTGTTTTCGCAACGCATTTTGACACTGGATTCCTCGAAATCACTGTTATAATTCTCAATTCAGCGCATTA
>NCKU01003981.1:0-13429 GCA_003675995.1 Dinothrombium tinctorium | reverse complement strand
TAATGCGCTGAATTGAGAATTATAACAGTGATTTCGAGGAATCCAGTGTCAAAATGCGTTGCGAAAACAGGGCTACAAAATAAGTACAAGATAAACATTGAACGTTTTCAAATTTTCAAGTTATTCAATGAAACATGTGATGCGTTTTAATTCACACACCCTATATAAAAAGAGGTAATCATCTTAAAAGTGTCTAAGATATTAGAAAAAAAATACTACAAGATTGCTCATAAACCAGAAGTAAACACTTAAGATTATTATAATACAATGCGAAAACAAATTTTAAACTTTGTCCGATCAATTCAACTGAATCGCGAGCATGATTAATCTAATTTTAAACCAATACGCAAATTTCGAATTTTGCCGTAGAGAAATATTTTATTGATTCTTCGGGTAAAATTAAAACTATGCAATTACTTAACTCAATCGAAACATTTTTATTTTACAAATAGGTGATTGGAACCTGTGTTGAGTTCTTGCAATAGTTTAGTCAGTGTTGCTGACATTCGTCTTGAACCTTCCACTCTTCTATGCTTTCACGATTTTATATGTCTATAAACTTAATTTTTGTCTTTATTCAAAATTGATTACTTAAATTTCAAAATTATTTGATTTTCACTTGGTTAGCTAGGTGAAGTATCTTGTATTGAATTTTTTCTGTTGAAAACGCAAAATTTTTGCAAAAAGTAAAAAGCTTGATGATTGAATGCTTTATAGTCAGTTTCGTTCGAATGAAGATGAACAAAATTCAAATTTAAACAAATAAATAAAAGCGATTTTTAACAGCCACTCAATGAAAGTGACAACAGTGAGTTCGCTAAAATTGCGTTCGTAATCATGAAATTCGCCCAAAAGTGGACGCATTTCGAAAACAGTGCAACAACACATGCATTTTGCATTCGTTCGAATCGAAAACTAAAAACTCGATCAAAACGGCGAAAAAAAGCGTTGTTTTAACTCTTAAAATGTTTTCGAACATAAGCAGAATCCACGGTGTTCGAACTGGACAGTGTTTGAGTGCGAAACAAACCGCCGCAGCAGTTTACCTGTTGACGATTCGTGAGAAGAGCTCATTTAAAGGTCGTAAACAGAAGCTCGCAGACAAAGTGCACTATCAGTACTTGAATCTTCCGCCCGAAGATCACCCCGATTTCGAAAAAGATGAGTTTCTTCCTCGCAAATTGACGTATATGCCACCGGGCTTAAAATTCGGCCTCAAAAAGAATAAATGGTGGTTGCCATCTAATCAGCCCCGTCTCACCTTGTATCCGATTGAAGACAATAGACCAGAATGGACAGAAACGCCGCAATATCCTCCGCTTTTCGACTATTCGAAGCCGGACTCGAATTTAATGCGTAAACGCCTGCAATGGTACGAGGAAATCAAAGCATTGCCCACCACGGAAATGAAACTTTTCGAGATAACAGACAAATATCGTCACCGTAGCGTTATTTTCAAAAACTGGGCTCCGAATTATGATTATTTAAATTTGTATCAACACACTACGCGAACTCATTTAATTAGAAACAAGCTGCCCTCCAATTATGTCGATATTGATTGCAAGCAATACATAGAGTCTGTAAAAGAAGCGATTCTCGACGCGATTCGCTGTCATAAGTACGAAGTTAATCGCGAAAATTTTACAAATTTTCGTCCTATTTTGGTTCATTCGGATTTGCGTTTAGATGTTGCTACGGACGAAAATCTAATACAAGACATTAACTCCGTGTGTCAAAAAGTTTTAGCTCCTCATTTTCCTCATTTGTTCAAAGCACAGGTATCAATTCAATTCTTTCTTCATTTAGGTTGTGATAGAAAGCTTTTATTAGAAAAATAAAACAAATTCAATACCTTCATTATCGGAGATTAATCATTAAATATTTTCGTTAACACTATGAGATAATTGATTGAGACAAAACTACTTTGCAGGTTGATCACTGTGCAGATGTCAGTTCTTGGTGGTGGCATCAATGCCCACCTTTCACCAAAAGAAAACATCTTTCATCGATCGTTAATCAATCTGTTCAATATTTAAGTGAAGCTGTTGTACAATTGCGTACTGATGAACCTCTGCCTCCGGTTTGTTGCTTAATTGTAGTCTAATTATTTCTTAATCATAAAAACTTTTTTTTACAGATTATTGAATTCGATGACCCATTATGTATAAATTCAGATGTGCCACATTTTCCAGCTCATCCTGTAAAAGACGGATTTATTCTCAAATGGAACTTTTTGAAATGTTCTCCCGGCTTTTGGTCTTTGGATAAGAATAACAAATTTGATTTTCCATATTTATGTTATTTATCACGAAATCCCATAAAACTAAGAGAAAAGCTTTTGAGCAGAAGTTATCCTGATGCAGCAGAATTCTTTGACGCGATGGGTGTTATGCATGGATTTGGGTGGTTGAACGCTGTATCTGCAATGCACGGATTTACTCCTTATCAAGAAATTACTTATCCATTTACAACTCATATAATAATTACTGATGGCCAATTTTGGAATTTTTTCGTGTACCAAATGAACACTCATTCGTTTCATAGTGATATTGATCGAAATGATCGAAGAAATGTTTGTTGGTCAAGTGGAGAAATGAAACTTTATGATACATATGAAAATGGAGAATTTAAAGGCATAAATGAAGCGGTGATTGAAAATCTGATAAAGGTAATTTTAACGTATACTTTTCAAAGCTTATTGTTCAATTTTTTTTTTAGTTTATGATTCGAAAGCCAGAACCTTTTGCAAATGTAGAAGTGAGGCCATACTTAGGAGAAGATACAAGAAGCGAAGAAGAAGTTAATTTAACGAGAACATATTTGCGAAGACGATTTGGCCAAGCGCTTACACATAAGGAACGTTATCTTCTCAGTCAGATGAGAGTGTTCCCGTACGAAAAAGTGCATATTCGTCATCATCTCGCACCTCCAACAGTTCTTTGGAGGATGCCTTACAAAAAGAAAATTCCTTTCCCGACTGAATGCTTTACGAGATGTTAAAAACTCCTAAAAATTAGCATTTCTATTGTTTTTTCATAAATTTTATTTCGATTAAAATATAATGAAATAAAAAGCTTAATCCTTTGAGATTTAGATTCAACTTATAAGTTAAAAACGCAAAAATATTCACTTTAAACATTTATAACTTATTTAATCCTCGTTTTGTTTTGATGACTAGTGAATTTTTTTAAAGATTTAATTCAATTTTTTTTCGTTTTTCAATTTAATAGAAAAATACTAAAAATAAATTCGTAAAATAAGATTCTAATGCTTAAAGCAAAAGTAAAGTTATAAATGAGGTGTTTGTGTGTGTATGCGAGGTGTCACAGTTTTAATCATTTTAAAGAAAAGATTAAAAGTTCACTTGCGAAAACTAATCTCATAACGCAACTGTCTAAAACTCTTGAAAACGCATTAAGACGGAAATCCTCTTTATTCAAAATATCTTTTGTGTTTTAATCAATTATTTTGGCCTAAAAATAATAAACAATCGAAAATATCTTCGGAAAAAATAGTTTGATTTATATAATATTGAGGCATATTTTTAATACATATTTTTGATTATTTTTTATTTCTCTGCCATCTTTAGTGTTGAAAATATTTAGAATAAATAGGATTTCCATCTTAATTTTAAATATAGTTAAAAATGTTTATTAAAAAGTTGTTAAAAGTATAGGCAATATGAATAACTTCTAATATACACTTTAAAAACAATCTCTTCTAATCAAATCAAGATTTTATTTAAATATGCTTGGATAAGACTATTTATTCTTTTTAAATCTATTATTCTATTATTCTATTTTTCTTTATTTCATCCATTTTACTTAGTGTTTATACAATTAAAAAATCTCACTTGTAAAAATTGAATTTTTTTTTTCGATATTTTCGTTTTCGCGCTGTTTTGAGGACATATTTACGAGAATTCATCGTATAACACCTTTTAAGCTCCAAAATCGAATATTTATTTACAGCGCTTTTGTTTGGTGTCCCACAAAAATAACTTCAAAAAAACTTGATCGTCTCATTTGCTGCTACATTTGTAAAAATGGTGATGTTAAAATTTGGGGAAGGGCCTAAATAATTTTGTTTGAAAATAATTTTCCCCATAGACTCAATGTATAAGAAAAATCTTTGAACACCACTAGCGCGATATAGAGGGACCGCAGTGGGCAACATTGAACGATGATTTTAGTTACTTTTTGAGTTCGACAAAACAAACTAGGTAACATCTTTATACGCGCACACTCATTTTCAAGATAATCACACAACAGATTCTTTTCGTTGAGAGCAACAATTGAAACTTGCGCGAATTGTCCACGAGTGAATTTTCTAATTCTTGAAATTCTTGAATTTAAAGAAGAATTGATTTAGCAGCGAATATTCAAAAATCATTTAACGTAAATTGTTTTGAACAAAATATGTCTCAAGAACCTTCACACATCGAAGGCAAAACTACTCAAAGAACGCCGAAAGAGTTGCTCAATGCGTTGGATTTTCTAGAAAGAAATCAAAAGCGATTACTCGAAGTTGGAGAAGAACAATTGAAAAGACAGACGTTTATTCTGCAAAAGCAACAAGCCATCGCCGGATTCGTGGTCAGCATCGATAAGCAGCAGAAAAGAATTCAAAATCAAGTAAACTTCTTATCGCGAACAATTGAAGAAATAAAACGAAAATGTAACAATTGTCTTTTTAATCAAGCGAAGACAGAAGAAATGATGAAAAAGGCATCAGCTCTTCAAATGCTCATTAATGAAGATTACACGCTTTTGAAGCGTGAATTTGAGAGCAAAAATTCGAGCGATGAGCTCGAACAAACAAACTTCAGATTGATCGAACTTCGTAAGAGTCACGAAAAATTGGCCAAATTCATTGATGAAATCAGAGCAAATTTATTGCTCGAAATGAATATTTACAAAACTGAAATCGATGCGATTAAAGAAATAATAATAACTGAACTTCCTTCGCGTTTGAATTGGGCTTTTGGTCAAACAGATCAAAAAGAAGAAATTAAACAAGGTGTCGGCGAAGATATGGCAAGCAAGTAGTGTGCAAATTGAATGAAAATTTAAATTTGTGTTTGGATAAGTAATATTTAATAATTATTATTACATAATTTTATCTTTTAATTTATTTTAAAACTTTTTTGAATTTATCTTTTTTTTATCGCCAAAAATGTGTCCATCTCAGATACAATTGAGTAAAAAATTTTTCATCAAATTATTTTATTTTTCAGGTACAATCAATGACAGAATTTGCTCTCTTATCCATTCAAAATCAGCAAATTTAATCGCAAAACATTCTGTGATTGACTTTATTTTTTGCGAATTAAAAATATTATCAAAATCGATAAGTTGCAGTTCGATAGCCTCGCTTTTTAATCGAAGTTCACTTGATCATTTTTCGCTTGAAAAAAAACATTGCAAAATTTTCAAAATTATTTTTAACATGTTATTTGTTAGTTTATAATTTTAAATTGTCATATATATTCATGATAATCGTTCAAAGCGTCTAAGTTGGATTTAAGTTTGTTAGAAAAATCGGAGAGTAAATGGACACTTTATCTTTCATATTGTGTGAAAATCAGTTCGAAGCTTGAGCTCAAAAATCAGCCGCTTCATCAAATTTTTAATTACTCTTCTAATGCTTTGAAAGCAAACACTCAATGTATGCTGAAGCATGTATATTACATAGAATTTTCGATCACAAGCATACAATTAACATTTACACAATTATTATTCCAACTTTTATCGAATTCTACGAATGCTTCTCATACATTTTTTATCACTTTTGTTAGTGACTATTGAATTTTATTGTTTTCAATTTCCAAATGCTTGACAAAGGTTTCAAATACAATTTATAAATTCAATGAGAGAATGTTTTGTTATCTCATTCATACGAATCAGTAAATTTAATGAAAATAATCACAAAACACGCTGTCATTGTCAATAATTTCTTATTCTGTTTATCTATGCAAAATTCATGCAAAATGATGAAAAATGTTTGCCGTTTTACTTTCTGAACAAAAAACGATTGAAGAAAGTGGTAAAAGGTTATTGATGAAAACAAGTTTGCCTTATTCGTCGGTAAATGCACACAAATAATTTTACTTTTTTCACATATCAATTTTCGGGTGAAAGCGAATTTGGACGCTAATCAAGGATAGTGTAAACGCGGTGTGTTTGACTGCGAACTCGCAATCAAAAGAAACGCGAAACGATGAACGAATCGTGCGTCGCGCGTTCGCTGATTGTTGGAAAATTGCGAGTGTGAGAGTGACGAGTGTCGACCGAATGGCACATCGCATATTTGCGGCGTTCGCAACACTCGTGCGATCAGTGCGATGAGTGTGTCTATTGATTCAAAAGAGAAACTAATTGCGAACGCGTGCAATGCGTACGAACAGCACTTTGGTAAACAGCCGCAAGTATTTGCCGTCGCCAGCGGACGCATAAATTTGATCGGTGAACACGTCGATTACAACGATGGCTTTGTTTTACCGATGGTCAGTGCTGTTCTTTGTTTTGTTCAATCTCTTTTTAACTCATTTCAACAACATTTCATTTTTTCAGGCCATTCCGCTTTACACTGTTGTGGTGGGCTCAAAGAATGATACCGAAACTTGCTCTGTGCTCACAATGTCTTCGGCCATTACCGAGACAAGAGAAGTGCAATTCAATTTGAATGACTTGCGCCCTGACACTCCTCGATGGGCTAATTATCTGAAGGGTGTGATTGCCAAATTTCCAGGTACAAAATTTCACTGCTGCAGTATCTGTAATATTTGATTGATTAGCGCCCGTTTCTGGTTTCAACGCGGTTATCACCTCATCGATACCGCTCGGTTGTGGCCTTTCGAGTTCAGCCGCTTTGGAAGTTTCGTTTTTTACCTTTCTCGAACGCCTCACCGACGCTAACTTAACGATTAGGTTTGCATTCGATCTGAAAAATCAAACCTAACCTTTGAGGCATTGCTTACAGTTTAAAGGAGAAAGCAGAATTGTGTCAAAAAGCGGAACAAGAGTACGCTGATGTGCCTTGTGGTATTATGGACCAATTGATCTCTTTTATGGGTAAAGAAGATCACGCTTTATTGATCGACTGTCGAACGCTAGAAACTGAATTTATTCCTATTTCTGACTCTAACATAGCGTTTCTCGTTTGCAATTCAAACGTTCGCCACTCGCTTGCAGAAAGCGAATACAGCAATCGGCGAAAAGCTTGTGAACAAGTCGCTAGTATGCTCGGCAAGAGAAGTCTACGCGATGTGTCTATTCGCGAACTCGAAACAAGTGTTAATGTTTTGACACCAGAAATGTACCAATTCGCGCGATACGTAATAACCGAAATTTGGCGAACGCAGAACGCGGTCGACGCGTTAAAAAAGCAAGAATACAAAATATTCGGTACTTTAATGACTCAAAGTCACTGTTCTTTGAGAGACGATTACAAAGTTTCGTGCGTCGAAATCGATGAATTGGTCGAAGCTGCGCTCGAATGCAGCGAAGTTTATGGCTCTCGAATGACCGGTGGTGGTTTTGGCGGTTGCACCATTTCTTTGGTTCAGAGCGACAAAGTTGATAAAGTAATCGAGCACATCCAAAGCAAAAGTCGAGTGGAGCCACAATTTTTCGTCGTGCACGCGGTCGGTGGCAGTCAACACGGTCAGTTGAGCGAGTCGAGAACGCCAGTTGCTACTCAAATTTTATAAAACACTATAAATACAATTTGTTTTATTCTAAAGTTTCGCTCAATTGTTATTAATTAGCATTAAATCAATGAGTGCCTCCAGTGCACCCGTCACTTGAATTCTCTCGAGAGCCGAACAGCAGTAAACTCTCCATTTTCTCGACTGCATAATTGGCTGAAAAACAGTTTCGAGTTCTTCAACTTTCTTGGCGCAATCCAAATCTGAATGCGTTCCAATAATCAAGCAAGGCTTGCCTTTGAGTCTCGCGTCTGTAAAAACGGTTTTCAGAACATCGCGAGCGGAAATCAATTCTTGCTCATTGCTGGAAGCATCGACAACAAACACGATCGCGTTTTTATTTTCGAAATAGTGATCCCAAAATGGTTGCACTTTGCGCGAGCCTCCCAATTCTTTTATGCTGATCACAACATTTTTCACCGGCAACGTTTTCATATTAAAGCCGGTGGTTGGTTCGGTTTCGGTCAACGGTTCGTCGACCAATTGTGCCAAGAGAGTGCTTTTACCCGCACCACTCAAGCCAAGACACAGAACATTGTATTGTTCTTGTATGACGAAGACAATCGGTTTATGGCATTGCACCCATTGCCAGCACTGCGAAACGAAGAAGCGCTAGTTTTGTGACCACAAATATGGACGGCTTACCTTTCGAAAGCCAACTCTGCACGCAGTGAAACTGCATTGCAAAGTGTCTCTCACTCCGGGCATCGCAATGTAACAGCGTTCGTTTCACTTTGGCTTCGTTTCGAGAACTGTTCTAAACTCATCGCCTCTTCGCAGCATCTCTTCGCATCCAAAAGCCACGCCTTCATTTGCAAGGATCTTCGCTTCGCTGAGTTCTTTCGCTCGCATTCTTCTTTTAAACTTCGCAAATTTTTTCACTTTCAAAGTTGTGTTCTCTAAAAAGCGGATCGATAGCGTTGGAATGAGCGAAGTGGAAAAAAATTCAAAAGCCTTCGTAATTTCAATAAGCAAAAATCTATTTTATTGCGAACTCAGCAAACAATTACAATAAACAGCGCGAGTTTTGCTTTTCCGCAACAACAATTTACAAATAACATTTCGTCGATCAATATCTTCATCGACTTAATAAGCAGATACTAATTTGTAATTTTATTAATTTGAATATTGAAAAATTTCGTGTATTGAAGTCGTTCAAATTAATTATCTTTCTATTTTAAAATAATAAAGTTTTGAAATAATAACAAAAGCCCATTAGCGCTATGGACTTTTGCACCAAAATTATTTTTGCATGGGCCATTGCACCAAAATTTTTATTTTTTAAAATGCGCTAATTTGTATCGATATATGATATAATAAATGTTTTTTCTTTAAAATTTTATCATTATAAATCAACAAATTTGACAATGTAATACAAAATCGCCAAAATCATAAAATTTCCACCATGTCATGATTAATGGCAAATATTGATAATTCAAATAGAATTATATGAAGATTATGAGCTGCGTTTTTAATTATAAAGTTTAAAATGTTAAATTTAAATATAAAATTTAAACATTCAAAGTAAAGATAACCACAATGGCTGAGTGTTTCGAGCGTAGAGCAAGCGTATTTCAGCGGCGTGGGTTCGAATCCAAGCAAGAAAGTAAAATTTTTGCGAGTATTTTAAATTTCTGACTTTCAATAGTGCAAAAATTTTTCCTTCTTTTTGATGAATCCTAGATTCTAACCCTCGCCCTTCGGGCTCGGTTTCTCATACAGCGATTAGAGATCCACGCGCGACATAACTCGGCCACTGTGCTTATCTCTATACTTTCACTGTTAAAAATTTTTATTTAAGTTTAGTATCTTATCTTTTCAAACAATTTTTCGATACCTTTTCGCCAATGCAAAAATGAATATCACAAAACTATTGTGTGTATACAATGTATACTGAATCAGGCAGATGCAAAGTTTAAAAAATTTGAGTCTCACGGCAAAGAGACTATTTCTTGTAAGCGGTAAAACTTTGATTTTTTATTGTATCTGTAGGAGACACGAAGTATGATTTTGTGTTGTTTTTATGAAAGTTACATCGGAAAAATTCATCGTTGAAAAATCGTATATTTTACTACAGTCAAAGCTCATTTTTATGAACTCTCCTTTTCATGAACCCCTCGTTTTTATGAACGAAATTTTTATACTTTCTAATATTGGTAATACCTCATTTTTATGAAGTCCTCATTTTAATGAGCAATTTTCAATGCAAAAAGTGGTTCATAAAAACGAGGTTCTACTATAGTTTCGTAAAAGTTATGATTTGAAAGCAATAGAATGCAATTAAATTCATTATACTACTGAGAGTTATAATTTTTACAATTATTATATTTTGCTCTTAGTCTTTTTTATTGCTCTAAGTGAAGAAAAGAAATCACACGATTCCTTAAGAGACAATGCGATGATATAAGACCATCATAGAGTTAATATGTGAAAATTTTTTGTCATTAACATTTTAAAATATGATCACTTATGTGAAAAAAAGCTTAGGATAAGTTTGCAAATTTTTTAAAATTTATCTATCAACATACCAATATTCTATTTTTAATCTCCAATTTTCGATGTTCACTATAAAATTGTATAATCACTTTATAGTGAGACGGTTAAAGTAAAATTAAATGATTAATTGAAAGAAAAATTTATTTATTGCATTCATACGAACCCTCATCTCGAATACGAAAACAAGATAATTTAGAAGTAAAATTAATTTAAATTTCTCTCCTTTTGGTTTCTGTTAACATAGTAAGCACATTTTCTATTCTCGAATTTGCATATATGTAAGCTTTATGAGTAGATATTATGTCACTCTTGATACAATATTAAACATTATCTGGTTATGTGATTTAATTCTTTTCTAAATATTCAACAAGCGAAATACACAAATTGATGCCAGATATTTAAGCTTCTTCTCGAGTCACAGAATTTTGAGAGCGATCAACAGAGAAATAGCGACATTAATTTCTATCAATAACGATTGTGACATTGAAATCTTTTCCTGAGATAAACATTTTTAAAGAGAAACTGTGACGAGAAATTCGAATGAAAACTTACGGCGCATAAATTCATTAATATTAAACACAAGCATTCGATTTTATATGTTCGTAAAACAGTTCGTATTACTCACTGTTTGCTGCTTTTTTCGTTCGCTTTTAAAAATTCATCATTCCAGTTTCTGAAACGAAGAGATTGTAACTGTGATTGAGAAAAATGCTCACTTTAGCAATTTTTCAAACACATATTTCGCTTCTTCCTTTTCACTGCCTCTATTAATCATTTGAGTTTAATTCTCGACGATAGCCGGTGAAGAAAACTTTAGTGACCACCTGTAGACATTTATTTTTTAATGAAATGATTGTTCAAAAGAATTCAAAGTAAAACTCTTATCAAAAAATTAACATCGAAATGAATGACGCTGAAACAAAAAAGGTTCGTTATTTAATTTTTTTGCACTTCATACTTTTATGAATCTATATTCTATATTGAATCGCGATTCTATATCAAAGTCTATAGATTTTTTGTAGTTTTATGAAAAATTCCGATTAGCAACATTTATTCCAAGCATTTTAAAAATCTACATAATTAAAATTAGGCAACAATTGAATCAAATTTTCAATAATTATAACGACCAGTGTGGAAAGGCCAGTGATAGTTACCATCAAGAAATATCTCTTTGTTATTGAGATAATCAACGAGAGTGGGATTTACTTCTTTCTGATTCGTAATATGGCTTTTTAACAACCGAAACGCTGCAATGTGGTCTCGAAGACAAGCGGCCGCTTTCTCAAACAACTTTTTTTCATCTTCAATATTGCTTTCTTCTCTCATTGCAATAACCAAATTCAGACATTTTTTCTTGACGTCTTTTTTGAAGCTGATTATCTCGTTTAATAAATATATTATCATGTCCACTTCATTTTGGACTCGTATAAATATTCCAAGAGCTTTTAATTCAAACAGTACGAATTCATTTGTTACGTATTCAAGTGTGTAACAAACAAGAATTGATGCACTACCCATTTTTCGAATAACATCGTATTCTGCGAATGTAGGCAACTTGTCTTGTTTTCGAAAAACCGAATGGTAAACAGTGAACTCTAAATATTCTTTATAACAAGCCAAAAAGTGTTCTTTGAAGAACAAAGGCGATTTTTTAGATATACGTTGCCAGATATCGCTCCACATCGCGATTAATGGAGGAGAGCCATCATCTGTGCTGACGATTTTATTTTCAGAAGCAATTTTGAAAACCCAGTCCAGATATTTTTGGTGTTCTTTTTTCTCGAGTTTTTCCAAAAGATCATCGTAATAAAATAACCAAACAAAAAATTCGTTCATATCGATAACTCTTTCTTTGATTCCAGTTGGATAAGCAAGAACGCACCACATGGTCAATCTATGTTCTTCATATTTTTGTTTTCGTTTTTCGCCTCCATCACCTTCGAAGAACTTATGACGAGTAAAGAAATCGAAACAGCTACTCTCGATTTCTTTCCAATCAGGATGAATCATCTCCGGTACAAAGTAAGGCATCAGTTCTTTGTATCAAGTATGCCAGTCCATTTTTGCTAAATATAAAATTTAATCGTTTGTTAAAGAGGAAAATCTAATAGAAATTGAATAGAATTATTCTGTATTAAAGCAATTTTTACAAATTTTACAACTCATTGCCCAAAAATATTTCGCTTCGGATTTATAGTCTATTTGAAAAAGTCTGTTTGAAAAGTTTTTTGCCTGTTTACTTAATAAACGATTGGTTAGGTATAGATATAACTTTGAAAATTATGGTAAACATTTACACCCCACATTATGACTTCAAAGCAAAATATTGAGCAATAATTTTGAGAAAAACAATTTTTTATTCTTTTAATTGATGGAAATTTTCATGGTCGTGGTCCTTATTCATGCAATTTTTTCACTTTTGAATGGAAGGTTATTTTTATAAAGTGTATAACAGAGTGATAAGCTTTTCAACTTATCCGCATGTACTTAAATCTTATGATATTAATTTGCAAACAACAAAATTCATTCTTAAGCAAAATTCTCGTGATCACTTTAAATCTTGAATATCTTCTCTTTTTGATTTAAATATTCATATAAATAGAGAAAAAATTTTTGATGAACTTCGACCCTATTTTTTCATTTGGCCATTATTTATTAAAAAAGGCACCGTTACACGATTATCAAGCAAGGTCAAAGTGATAATTCAGTTTAAAATTTTTCGATTAATCAAAATAAATAATATTTGAGGCAAGTTATTTTCATTGTTTACATCAATCGACTTAAATATTTGCAATTTTTGTCACTCGATAAAGCAGATGATGATGCAATCAAAGTAATTGAATAATTTTTGCATATTACGTGACTCGTGATGTTGATGTTTACTTTTGTAAACTGTTAACTAAATACAAGGATCAGTGTTTCAGTGCTCGGCTCAAGTGTGAGCAAGCGATCGCCGATTTGGTTGACAGCAATTATTGTGACGAAAATAAGTGCATGTTTAATTCAAAAGAGAAGTGAAAACATTTACTTCTTTTAAACGATCTGTTCGAGCAGCGAACGAATGAATGAATGAATGAACATCGTGCGTACACACTCTTAAAAATAAAAAACGTTATAAAATGTTTATAGTTTTAATGTTTCTAAAGACTAATTTTAAAGTTTCGTCACTTTGTTATTTTCAAAACGACGTCTCAAAAGGTAAAAATTAACATTTTGCAATCGCTT